>CAWUFQ010000010.1:151700-156700 GCA_963921405.1 Cepaea hortensis | reverse complement strand
AGAATGAGAGAATGAGAGAGATTGAGAGAGAGAATTGAGAGAGAGAGAGAGAGAGAGAGAGAGAGAGAGAGAGAGAGAGAGAGGGGGGGGGGAAACAGTGGGAAAGAGATATGTGAGATTCCGTGTTATAAAATATATAATAATCTCGCTTCTTGCTTTAACTGTTCAGTGATGTCCATCTTATTTAACATTTTAATTGTACACACTTGGTTCCGAGATTGTGCCGATCTGTGTTGATGACTTCACCATGATTCACTTCATCAAATGCTTTGATGTACACTACAAAGCTCAAATAAAATTCATGTATTATCTTGATTGATCTGTGTGTTTGTGTTCGTAATAAACCGTCAACTATGGACATATATAAAAAAACCAAAACAAAAAACAAAAAACAGAAACACATATGCGTGAGGGACATGCAATCAAGGGACAACCACATTCGATATGTTTGCCTTAGGGGCGAGCAGGCTTCTTAGATTGGTTTATGCTGTTTTAGAGTTCTTTGGCTCAGCGCAGTATAATGTTTCCCAGGGTGAATTCATATTTGCTAGTGGTGGAAATGTTGTATCCACAACACACTAAATATAATTTATATGGTGCATGTTTGTTATATTTGATAATAAAGAAGCATAACATGAAGGATAATATGTCACAATGGTAGTCGTTTACTTAGCGACCACTATAACATTTATCGTATACTTTTAATTATAATTTCTTTGCATCTGTCTTTTGTATGCTTTTTGTTTGTTTTTTGGCTGGTGCATACACATATGCACCTGGTAATAATACCTGATATGATCCTTGGCTGGTTTATCTGTTATTACATTTTGCGAACGTTATGTGGCTCCAACACCATCACACGTTGACTAAATTATGTTTGCAGTGATGTGCTCCAAATTACAAAAAAAAAAAAAATATAACACTCATATTCCATTGCATAATGTTTTTATATATAACTCGCGCTGTTCTGTTTGCTGATATGTGGTATCATTTTAACTTATACCACTATCTCATGCAGCCAGCTTCAAATGGCTACTTCCAATCGGATTATAAAATGTACTCTAAAGATTGCGCTTGAGCAGGCATGATATGAGTTAATTTCATGGAAACATAGATCCCACTAGTGACATTTGTTAGGATAAGGTGAATATAGAAAAGTCACTGTCTCTTGACATGGCGTCGTAGTCAGATTAGTTTGGTCTTAGCAATGTTCGTGTCAACATTTGAAATGGAATAAATCATCACAATCACACTCTTTCACTAGTCGGCGTCTGGTCAAAGCAGACGGGGAAACAAATATGATAACGTGAAATTATCAAGCGGTACATGACTTGCTAAAGTTTTTTGCATATCCATTACAGGACATTACAGTTAACCCCAACATGTTTGACTGTTTGCGATTTATTGGCACGTTTAGAGTCCGTAATGTGACATTTCTCTTGGAACGACCGGCAATCATACATTGTATAACAATCAGCTCAATGTGGTCCTCTTTCACATCTACGGCAGTTGTTTATGGAACGACGTATGCGGGTTAATGAATTACGTTCATAACACATCCCCACAGCGCCGGTTACATAATACGAATGCATGCACATATCTCATTTATATATCTTAGGATCTTGTGAAACAAGAATGTTCACAATCAGACTGACATAATATTTATAAGCAATTGATCTGCAAAACTTTCCTGGTAACGTTAAAATAGTTTATTATTCTGATGTAGTTGAAACCATTCTGTAAAGTTTTGTATTTTAAGACCAAATGAAAACATGAGCATAAAATTAATTCGCACTACCTCTATAACCATTTACATTTCTTTTCTGAGAATCTTGGCGACTTTAGTGGGCCGCAAGGTGACATATTTCACTAAGATATAAAAACAATGGAAGAGGGATACCAGGGAATTAGGGCTTCCCCATAATGGCAGATTACTGTTTGACCCTTAAGTGTGACTGACATGGCCTATCTCATTCTAGTAAGTCTCGAAAATAAATTTGTGTGTGCTGAATATAAATAAAAAATGCTAGTGATAAACATTTAATATATTTGTGGTATTTTATATGAAGGTAATAAACGCACAGTAATTACATATAATATGAATGCATATTACAGTCAAATTACCAATGATGGCACTTAACTCTAGGATTGTACACAACAAATGTCCTACCTAGAAGGTGGTTCTTAGTTATCTTAAAGCATAGAGCTGATAGAGAGAGAAAAAAATCGTATTACATTTATGGAATCAACAACAACAAATTACTCAACAACAGCAATGAAAAGCAAGGCACCAAATGTGTGTAAACCAGTGTAATACAATATAAATTAACGTATCGGTTTTCGTCGATTTCGCTTTTTTTCGATTTTTTTCCATCGAAAAATGTGTCATTTGTCGTCGGTTACCTCGGATTTCGTCGGTGTGTCCACAGGATCACACTGCTAATTTTATCAAAAATAAAGGGACCCACGCGTTCCTCGCGTTGATGTTACATTTGAGAAAACATTATGTCTTCCTTTCTAATTAATATCACTTTGTTTACTCATCATCATCATCATCATCATCATCATCATCATCATCATCATCATCATCATCATTATCATCATCATCATCATCATCATCTTCCACTTCTGCCGTCAAGCGTCGCGAGGAGGAATAATTTCCGCTCCAGCGCCCAGTGGGCGGCACTGGATAGTGTCATTCCGTGTGATTGTACAATGTCTTTGATGTCGTCAATCCATTTTTTTCTTGAGCGTCCTCTTGCTCCCGTCGCAGATGATCTTTAATGTAACAGCAGTGATGGTAGTTGTTGGTGTTGCATTCTAACGACATGGCCAGACCACTTGATCTTCTGTCTTTCAATAAATGTGGCACAAGATGTTGATCTCACTGTCTGTCTGGTAACAGCATTTCTTACTAGGTCTCGGATCGAGTTGGCAGCTCTCCTCAGGCGTACAATTTCGAAGGTGTTGATTTTGCGAGAGTGCGATTTGGATTAAGTCCAAGGTTGAGATTCGTAACATAGAGTTGGTGTGAATATGCTGTTTATTATTTGTCGTTTTGCAGACATGGGTATATTTGGATGTTTTAGTAAGGGT
This sequence comes from Cepaea hortensis, assembly GCA_963921405.1. Lineage (NCBI taxonomy): Eukaryota > Metazoa > Mollusca > Gastropoda > Stylommatophora > Helicidae > Cepaea > Cepaea hortensis. Next base: position 153,604 of record CAWUFQ010000010.1, on the reverse strand, counting down.
GATAACTTATATGTAAGTGTACTAGCCTTTTGACATCTGATTTCGATTTCTGTGTCCAATCTGCCATCTTCTGTGATGATACTTCAAAGATATTTGAATTCTTTAACTTGTTTCAGAGCTGTGTTATTTATCTGTATACTTAGTGGGCCTGACGATCTGCTAACTTGCATTACTTTGGTTTTGGCTGTGGTTATACTCATATTGTATCTGCTGCAGGTTGAACTCAGATTAGTAATATGATTTAGTAGTCTGCCCTTATCGCTATAAAACAGGCACTGATTGTCTGCAAATAGAAGTTCATGTATTTTCTGTGGGTCAGTTGTTTCATCTGGAGTAAAGAGTTCTAAATTTGCTGAATCTGTTCTGTCAAGAGCTGCTTCTTTGGATATTCTGTCCATGTCATATTAAATAGCAAACGGGAGAGCACACATCCCTGTCTCACTCATGTATTGACTGTGAACATATCTGATATCCCTTCTTGTGTTCCTACTGCACTTCGGCTCAATTGATACATGGCTATGATGTTTTCTACCAGTTGCCCTTGTATGCCATAGTCTTCAAAGATGGTCCATAATTTGTATCTGCCTACTCTGTCGAAAGCCTTTTCCTAATCTACAAACATCATATTCTGCTGATCACTATATTCAATAGTTTTTCCACATATTTGTCTAAGTGTAAATAGTGCATCAGTGCAACTTTTACCCTTCCGAAAAACGAATTGTACTTTGCTTAACTGTTGTTCAATTATGGGTCTAGCTCTTTGTTCCAATAGTTTTGCATACATTTTCACTATATGGCTCATGAGTGATATACCTCTTTATGTTTCACACTCTCTCATATTGCCTTTCTTTTTCCATATTGGTACTATTATTGCCTGTTGCCAATCATCTGGGACTTTTCTTTCTTCCCCTGCTACATTAAAAAGTATTGTTAGCCATTTAACTCCTGTTTTCCCACAGGCCTTTACAGCTTCTGTGGTTATTCGATCTGGACTCGGCGATTTGTTTTTAGAACGTGACTGTATAACCGCTTTGACTTCTGCAGGGATAAAATTTGGTTCTTGTTGTCCACAGCTTTTAGGCACAAAAGTGAGGTTTTCTATATTATTATGTGTGGGGATAAGTAGTTCTTGAAAGTATGTTGCCCACCTTGCTAGTCTTTGTTGTGGATTAAATATTGGTACACCACTTTTGCTGTTTATGATGGTGGTTAGGTTGTTGCATGCTTCTCTGTTTCTCATTATATTGACACGTTTTTAAAATTCTCTTGTGTAGTCTTTGCTAAGGGTCGCCATCTGTTCACCGTATTTTATCCAGGATTTATTTTTAGATGCTCTAATTGTTCGTTTGGCTCTTCGTTGTGCTATTCAATAAGTAATATATTCTTGTTCAGATTTGGTTATGATCTATTTTTTTTTAACGCTGCCTTCTGTTTGAATATGTTATCTTTAACTTCCTTGTTCCACCAAGCTGTTCTTAATCGTTTGTCCTGCCGTATTTTCTTTGTTCCACATTTAGTTTCCAGTGTGTCGAGTATGGCAGCCTTGAAAATTGCCCATTCCTTATCTACACTTGAGTAGTCATCAGGGATGTTTTTTGGTTTTTTTTGTGTTTTTGTGTGTGGACTGAATTCGTCTTTGACCGTATTTTCCTGCAGCCTCCTATAATTGATGACATGTGTTGTTACCTTTTAGTTTCTAATGTTCCTGTATGGTGGAATCATTTTTTTGATATTCGGCACAGTGTGATTATTCCCTGGAGCTGGCTGGTACATAACTACAGTCTTCTCCAAATTGATATTGAGCCCAAAGTTGGCACAGGCATTTGAGAAAGCTGAAACATTATGTTGCATGTCCGCATTTGAGTTGGCGTATAGAGCGCAATCATCAGCAAATAGGAGCTCTC
>CAWUFQ010000010.1:119200-146700 GCA_963921405.1 Cepaea hortensis | reverse complement strand
CAGGGAGCTACATGATGCCCTACATATCGGTGGTCATGACACACCGGAGATTCGGTATGCTGATGATACAGTATTGCTATCCACAACGGAGACTGCTATATAAAATCTAATAGCCTCAACCCAATTGAATAATGAAAATCACAACTTATATCTTAACATTGCAAAAACAAAGATAATGCATACAGATAAAACCGCTATGGAGAATGACATACAGATGATGAGGAGTTAATGAGGAAAAATTGGAGGTGGTGGAACATTTTGAATATCTTGGGTCATTGATTACCAACAACGGTGACACAATGAAAGAAATTAAACGACGACTATCAATTGCTCTTCAAAGACTAAAACAACTGAATAAATTATGGAATGGGACAGACAGAACTACAGAAATTAGATTTTTAAGAGCATGCATCTTTCCCATACACCTGTGAGACCTGGACACTTACTAAACAAGCTGAGCACCGCATAAATGCCTTTGAATATAAATGTTATAGACGAGTTGTAGTAATATCTTGGGTAAAGAAAAGAACAAATGCATCCATACTTCAAGAGCTGAATATTGAAGAAGGTTGGATATTAAAGACGATAAAACAAAGACAATTGAAATATTTTGGTCATTTGAAACGTCACGAAAGTTTGGAGAGAACAATAATGAAGGGGTATATGCCTGGGAAGAGAGAAAGAGGAAGGCCACAGAGAAGATGGATGCAGGATGTGGCGGATGATCTCCAGATGGGTGTATCTGTCGCGGGAGACCTTGCTTATGATCGAGAGGTTTTCCGGAAGGTTGTTATGGGAGCGAGGTTCTGCAAGGGACATGTTACTGAATGAATGAACATATTTTGTATCATTATCAGGCACATGCAAATGTGCCGGCCAAAAATATAATGATCTAAAATGGAGAATTCGTGCGCTTTAACGGATAGTGCTCTTGATATATTATCCCGTGGGTTGGATGCACTTCATTTTATAGATTATCTACCACGTGAGATCACGTATTGGAAATTTAAGAAATCGAAATTACTTACTTGTTAGAAGAATGTGTTCAAAGGTGCAGCAAGTTTCATTATAAATGGTGATATAAGGTCTTTCCAGCTAACTAATTGCATTAAACATCCTTCATTTCTATTCCAAGAAATTAGTGTTCTTGTCTCCCTTATTGATTCTCACACCATTTCTATTTGCGTCCCTTAATACATGAGAACCATGACCACTTAATTTTCATCTTACAAATATACCAGATACATACAAAGTAGAAATGAAGAATCGTTTTGAGATATTGATATCTATACTGGGGGACATAACACCTGATGAATTGGCAGTATAAGCTAGAGATATCTTGATGACAGATGACAAATGCATAATTCCGAACAAGAAAAACAACATAAGCCAAGGACTGTATCAGACACGTTAAAATTAATAAAACAACAAAGGGAACTGAAGCAGAACAGAGGAGAAACCGATGACAATAGGATGAAGTATACGTCTTTAACACGAGAAGCGTACTAGAATAGAGCAATATCATAAGAATGGAAGAGATTATGAAATTTACAAAGACATTGAGTTATTGACAAGATTTGCGGACTCATTCGCACAAGATAACAATATTGAAATTAGTCCAGAGAAACAACAAGAGATTCGAGAGAAATGGCAAAATACAGGACAGAAGGAAATTGTACATGAGGTTATGGAGACACCTATCACATTAAGTGAACTGGAGCTAGCCATATAAAAACTGAAAATGAGAAAATCACCAGGAGCTGATGGTATCTCCAATGAAATGATCAGGAACCTAGGAACAGAGGCCAAAACAAAGCTGCTACAGATCTTTAATAATACATGGACCTTAGGCAGTGTTCCACAAGTCTGGAGAGAAGCAATCATGATACCCCTCCTAAAATCTGGGAAAGACAGTTCCATTTCCTCTAGCTACAGACACATTAGCCTCACCAGTTGTCTCTGCAAAACAATGGAACGCGTCATCAATCACAGACTACAGTGGTACATTGAAAGTGAAAACATCCTTGTGCCACAACAGGCTGCCTTTAGGCAGTGCTACTCTACGGAAGATCAGACAACCTACCTCTCTCAAGAAGTTGAGGATGCATTCCAAGAGAAGAAGCTGGTACTTGCGGCTTGGATAGATCTGAAGAAAGCCTTTGACAAAGTCTGGAAAGAAGGTCTGATGAAGAAACTGAGAAACTGTAAAGTCAATGGAAGAATGTACAAATGGGTAAAAGCATACTTGCACAACAGAAGAGCCCGAGTACAGATAGACGGTCTCAAGAGCAAGAAAGTACTACTGCGTCACGGTGTTTCCCAGGGCGGAGTCCTGTCCCCAACACTTTTTCTAATCTTCATCAATGATCTTGTTGCTAATCTACCCGATGGAATTAAAGCGGCAATGTACGCTGATGACCTGGTTTTGTAGAGCGCAAATGAACATGCAACAGTGGCCACCATATTGCTACAGAGAGCTGTAGTTACATTTGTTGCATGGGCGGATAGATGGTGTATCAGCATAAACACTGACAAGTGCAGCACCACTCTATTTACCCTTTCTCCAAAACAAAAGGCAGTGAGCATTCAGATAAATGGAACACCCCTAAGAGAAGACAAGGAACCATCATACCTTGGTGTAACATTCGACGACAGGCTGACATGGAGAAAACACATAAAAAAAGCAGTAGCAAAAGCCAGAAGGAAAATTGCCATCCTGAGAAAGCTAACTGGAACCACTTGGGGAGCCAGTGGGAAAATACTTAGCAAAGTTTATCAACAGAGCATACGACCACACTTGGAATACGGGTCAACTGCGTGGTGTTCAGCATCAAAAACTACATTGCAAGAGCTGGACAAGGTGCAAAATCAAGCTCTTAGAGTCATCACAGGAGGGATGAGATCAACCCCTATAGTAGCAATGGAGAAAATGGGGATGACACAAGCTTTAAGAGAACGCAGAGACACAAAAACACTCATACAAGCATAAAAGTTTCTCAGCTTGCCAGGCCACCCTATGAAGAACCGATTTGAAAACTTAGCTATGGGGCAGTTGAATAGAAGTAGTTTCATCCACCAGGCCAAACAACTCTGCAGAGAAACCATCGATCTTCCCACAGTTGGTATCCCCCTGACAACCATTCCAGAGCGAACCCCGTAGAAAGATGAACATAGAATATCGCTACAAATCCAGTCAAAAGTGAGAGGGATATTTGACAAGGAAGAACAGAACAGTGTACAGCGCAGAACAGCCACTCTCAGCTTCCTTGATGACGAATACCCACAGGACCTATGGATCCGAGTTTACACAGATGGGTCAGCACAAAATGCTGTTCGAAATGGAGGAGCGGGAGTGTACATAGAATACCCAAATAATACTAGAGACACGGCCAGAATTCCAACAGGAAAGTACTGCCATAACTATGATGCTGAAATTGAGGCAATCAAGATAACCACAGAGAAATTACAAAATACCAGCCATGGTACACAACCTGTGGTGATATTGACAGATGCAAAATCAATAATATAGGCGCTCCTGTCTGGGAAATTGCCAGTACTGAGGACACTACTTTCTGAACTTAGCAGTCAGCGTAAGATCACCATACAGTGGATACCATCCCACTGTGGAGTCCCCGGAAACGACAGAGCTGATCGATTGGCTAAGGAAGGAGCAAAAGAAGAACAACCTGATGTGCTATTACATACCACCAAAAGAAAAGAATGATCAAATCAGTCAGAAGGCCACCAAACCTTACTCAAGACGACTACCGCGTTATGGACAGACCAGAACAAGTCATTCTTCTGCACCTCAGAACAGGACACAATAGATTACGCAACCACATGTATACAAAATTCAAGATTGGTGACTCAGCCATGTGCACATGTGGTTTGGCGTCGCAGACATCAGAGCACATACTCCAGGATTGCCCAAACTACAACATATCCAGGCGAACCTTCTGGCCTAGAGAGACAACAGTGGAGGATAAACTCTATGGACCGCTGAATGAACTAAAAAAGACTGTTGGATTCGTACAAGAGACAACATTGCAGTTATAAGCATATTTCAGGCGAACGAAAGAAGAAGAAGAAGAATTGACAAGAAATGGTATCTGCGGCATGTTTGGAAATAACCTAATATAGAAAAAAAAATCCTAGGAAAATGGAAGGAATACTGCAGTGGAATGTATGATATGAATGACTGACGATATGAATGAGATACATGAACAAATGGCAGCAGAGACCGAATATGAACCTTCATTAAATGAAACTGCTTGGCCAATAAAAAAACTTGAAGAATGGTAAAACACTAGGATGTGATGAGATACCAGCTGAACTAATTAAAGCGGGTGGAGAAGAATGCATGCACATCTATTACGCATTTTATAAATGATATGATCATATGGTATGCGGCCAACAGATTGGAAGAGAAATATCTTCATTCCAATAACAAAACAGGCATCTTGAAATTATGCACTAACTGTAGATCTGTTGCACTGATCAGTCATGCAAGTAAATTCTTCTAAAATCATACTGGACAGACTTTGTAAGAAAATTGAAGAAGATCTTAACGTGGTTTCAAGCTGGATGTAGACAAGGAAGAGGAACAGAAGATCACATTCTCAATATGCGTTTACAAGTGGGGAAGTGTAGATAATTTAATGCACATATGTTCATGTTTTGTGGATTATTCGAAATCATTTGACTATACACAACATTAGAAACTTTGAAAAATCATGAGGAAAATGGGCTTTGTATCACATGTAGTACAACTCATAATAAGCTTTATGTAGACCAACAAAAAGCGGTTAGAATAGATGCGAGGCATCAGATTGTTTTGATATCTAGCAAGAAGTCCTTCAGGGCTATGTGTTGTCCCCCTATTTGTTTAAACTGTACGCCGAAAATATAATGGGAAATGTCAGAGATGATATAACCAAGTACAATAAGATGCCTCGTTCAGAAAGCATTGGCAAACTACTGTACGTAAAAACTTGCCTAGTACATTAATAGCAGCTGAAAATTGCTGGTGTTGACTGCAACGTCTGCAAGGGATATGCAGCATTGATAAAAAAAATAATATGCCCTGTCGCGAAACGCACGTGGGTCTCAGACGGGACAACACAGTACCCACGTTGTTCCACCCCGTCTGGGTGTCTAGGCCACATTTTAAGACGGATGAGGGGGGATTTCCGAGTAAAATGCTTCAGGACCGTCTTCTATGTCCTTGAGATGTTATGTATCGGGATTGTCATGAACTTCACGGGTCCCGAGAATCATAACTTCACTCTTTGAGTGTGCGTAGATATTTGCTGTTGTAAATCGCACATTCTGTTAAAACTCGGGGAATGATGAGTTGCCGTCACTTTCGTGAGGTAAAGCTCGGAGCTTTTCGGCAGGTTCCGTGAGTGTGTTCTTCCGGACCTGACACGGAGAGGCCATTCGGTAGCCAGTCATCAAAAAGGGAGGCCGCTTCTATAGCCAGCTGTATAATTGGCATCACGGGGATCCGGAGAATGCTCTACAGAGGTTGTTGAAACCATCCTTTCACTGTCGTGTCCGCAAGCTGTAATCTATAGAACTCTTATGGCATCAGTCATTGATCTACAGTGGTGGCATTGTTGTCCCTGGGACGAGAGGCCGTGTCTTTGATCAGCTGTATCATGATATACCTTTTGGGGCTCAAGAGGGGACCTACAGCGCAGAGCTTGATGAACTTACCGGGTCGATGTATGTTGCATAGTTGTTCCTAAGTTTTAAAGGTAACACACTTTTATACTTGGCGTTGCTTAACTAAAGTTTGTATTCCAGTTGTGGGTAAATTCTTGACCAAACTGGCCAGTTGCGCCGTGAGGCCTGTGTTCTGACCGAGATGTACACGTTAACCTCGGGAGTAGTGATGAGTGTTGTCTATCCGGTATAAATGATAATTAGGCTGAGGCTGATTCGGAGGGAAATGCTGGTGAGGCAGATTTTGGGGTTGAAAATCGTGGGAAAGTTGTTGAAAGTCGGTGTAAATATATCTGGGTCGGTGAAAATGTGGGTCATGGCGGGGGAATATTTTGTTGTTGGCTGTGTGAAAAAAATGTGTTGGGGAAACTCGGGGTGAAATATATTTTGGAAACGCGGGGTAGAAAAAAGTGTATGAGTGTAAAATAGAAGCGAAAGTGTGAAGTCAGGACTAGTGGAAATTAAGCTCTGTCGAGTTGTATGTAATCTGGGGGGGGGGGGGGGGGATTATTGTAAAAGTGTTGGTCATGGGTCGAAGTGCAGTGAGGTGCTGTCGGTATATGGAGGTTTGAATTCCCGATCGGTAACGTTCAAATGTTATGTTGTCTAATTCTCTTTCTGTGAGTGCCATACTACATGTGTTTAGTGGAAATATTATATGGGTGGTCATCAATGAAAAGTTTAGATGTGGTCATGTATTGATAAGAGGGTGGTTTAGAGAGTGTTGGATTCAAACTGGTGTTAGAACACCACGGTGATGATCAAAGGGTGATCATGCATTGGTCAAGCAGTGGTCAAGTGGTCAAGTGAGGAAATTTTGGTTACGCTTACACTTTTCCGTTACTATCACACATGCCTGTCACACTAAATCAGTTTTGTTACGCTCACGCATTTCTGTTACACTAACACATGTATGTCACCACTCAAATATTTATGTCACGCTCACACATTTCTGTCACGCTCACACGTTTCTGTCACGCTCACACATTTATGTAACGCTCACACATGTCTGTCAAGCTCACTCATTTGTGTTACGCTCACACATTTCTGTTACACTCACACATGTCTGTCACACTCACTCATTTGTGTTACGCTCACACATTTCTGTAACGCTCACACATTTCTTTTACGCTCACACATTTCTTTCTCGCTCACACATGTCTGTCACGCTCACATATTTATGTCACGCTCTCACATTTCTGTCACGCTCACATATTTCTGTCACGCTCATGCATTTCTGTCAGCTCACACATTTCTGTCACGCTCACACATTTCTGTCACGTGTTTTCGGCGTTAGTCTGCTCGTATAGACTGGTGCTGTTCGGTCATCGGAATGATACTGACGGACGTGGGGAATTGGATCCTTTATTTAAAAGAAAAAAAATGTTATCCCGTGAATATGAACGTTGCGCCCCATCCTCCTTCCTCAGTGTGTATTCACACAGTGCATTGTGTGCTTTCATTTGCATTTGCATTTACAACAAATACAATCATACCTGCATGATGTAATACGGTGGTACCTCGGGTTACGAAGGCCTCAGGTCACGAACAGTTTAGGTTACGAACAACAACGTCGAAAATTTTATGTCTCGGGTAACGAACAGTGCCTCGTCGGATTACGAACGAATGCGAGCCAGAGAGAGAGAGAGAGAGAGAGAGAGAGAGAGAGAGAGAGAGAGAGAGAGAGAGAGAGAGCAAGGTGTAGCGTTGGAGACAAACGATCGCGTACAGTACAAACAGTACTACAGTTGAGCTTGTGGATCTTCAGAATATACAGCTAAAGACATTAAAGGAGGAGCAGTCGTCCTATCATGAGGAGTCAGTGACGGTTTCAGCTGCCAGGATTAAAGAAATGTACAGCAAGTGGGCAGACATCGAAAACTTAATTGTGAACCATCATCCAAACAAACTTGCTACTAACAAGCCCTATGCCACTTTATGTGATGAATGATAACACGAAGGCCCACTTCAGAAAGATTCTCCAGCAAAGGAAGCGACAAATTTCCCTGGACAGTTTCTTAGTGCAGAAATATTCGAAGTCGGCTGTCAAGAAATAGCGACAAGATACTCCTGGAAATAATGATTCAGAATAACACAGAAAGTGACAACTATCCCATTATCGTTTTCCTGGTAATGAAGATAGACTAAATCTCTATTTTATTTTATATTTAATTCATTTGATTGTTTTATTTCTCTTTATTTAAAACGTGAAAGACACGTATTCTTTGCGTTTTGTCAGTGTCAAAGATCTACACAGGAGCCTAAAGAGTTAAGACGGAGCTATACAGAGAACACCAGACAGGAGAGACACAGGCACTATATTTAGCTTGACAACAGGACACACTCGGGTCAACTAAGAGGTCGTTGAGTGCTTATGAGCGAAGGTTTCCCAAGAGTATAGGGAACTAGCCTCTCGACGAGTAACTGGAGAATCCCAGTTACTTTCGTTAACTGACCAAGAGTGCTGGGACTCTACGCACGCAAACTCGCCAGCGCACGGAGGACTGAATGTCCGTGGTTCAACGCGCAACTAGAAGCGTGCCTCAGACTGGGACAAGGACAGATAGAGAACAGACGTGTTCGCTAGGAACCTTATATAATTATCAGCAATAGTGTTAGCTAGGCTTTATAGATTCCAATTAGTTAATAGTATCATTATTTTCGCCTCTTCAATGCATCTGTGAAACATACCATGTTGTTGATTATCCATGAAGTATTCCGCTCGCAGAGCTTGTGTGTAAATAGCTCTAAATAAAAATATATCCTTTTGTAAACCACACGAGTTATTGATTCGTGTCGTGCAAAAGTGGGGAGTCCTGAATTACCTGTCGTAAGTAGGTTGCTGACAGGCAGGACCCATTTGGTGTCAGAAGTTTTCTGAACCAACGTCTAAAGACTAAAATTATTTTGTGGTGTTAAAATTACCCAAACGTGAATTATTTATTATATAATGTTTTAAATAGATTGCTTTTCGAGAATGAACACCAGAATACTTTAAAAAGTAACATTTGTGGAGCTTGAGCCACAATTAAAAGAAAATAATTTAGAAATTGTGTAATTCTGTGAAAAGTGATAAGAAATGTTGATGAAGTTGGTTAAATGAATATATGTACAAATATGTTGCAAAATTATCCAGCACACCATCGTACATTTCATTTTGTGTGATACAGCCATCAATGTCAACATTCATCACATTTAAAAGTATATTAGCTACTAAACGGAATCTATAGAGCGTAGTTATACCAACCAGAAGGAAAGTGAAGACAAGACGACAGTGACACTCATATGACGAAGTATCTTACAAATCATGACAATCATTGATACTATCATACCATTCATTCATTAACATCATTATCATTATCCAAATCACATTTGTTATTGATCAGCCGCATGAAAGATGAATATGTATTGATAGTATATACATGTTTTCTAACCTTTTGATGCTCTACTAAACAGAAGCATCAGTCCTCCAATCAAGTCAATCATTTTGTGTAAGGAAGTCAGCGGTGGAACATCCCAAGTGCCAAGTTTTTCCAACCGATTAGATGAGTATATTTTCGAATAATTTTGATACTGACCATTTTAACGATGCATCTTTTTTTTCAATGACAATGTAAATAACTAACATATAACTGTACAACTATTGTGTGAAATTGAAATATTATTGTTGTAAAATACCATAAAATCATAAAATGGCATCGTTAAATGACTGCATCCAGGCAGGCAAAGCAATAGGCCATACTGGACAGGAATTAGAGAAATGGGTTGATCAAAGATACAAAGAAGAAATAGCTCGACAGAAGGAAGAAGCAGAGAGAAAAGCCGCTATAGAGAGAGATGAAAGAGCATTAGAAAGACAACTTCAAAAAGAAATGAAAGAAGCAGAAGAAATCATGAAACAAAAACAGTTGGAGTTAGATCACGCCAACAAGCAAGCAGAGGAAGCCACTAAACAGAAGCAGATACAAGTAGAGTCAGAGACAAAGTTAAAGATGAAAGAGTTAGAGATAGAGTCAAACATTCAAATAGCTTCTAGTAAACAAAAGAGCCAGGAGGAGCAAAATTAATTTTCCAAATATAAAGGCCTTATCAAGCCATACAGCGTAGGCGATTCTTTTTCTGCATGGACGGAGAATATAGAGTTTCAACTGAAAACTCAGAAAATACCTTTGGCAGATTGGGCAATGATCTACATGAGAAATCTCAGTGGTGAGCCATTAAAAGTGATAGAGTCAATACCTACAGAACTCAGGAGTGACTATCAATACATCCACGATAGAATCATGCAACACTTCTTACTTGACGCTCCAGGTTATCAGATTCAATACTCACAATTAAAACCCAAACCTACTGAAACCTTCCTAGATTACGTCTCTAATGTGCAAAGTACATTTAACAAATGGCTTAAAGCGACAAAAGTGGGGAAAAACTTCGATAAACTGCAAGATCTAATGGTAATGGACAAGGTAATATCCACGGTCCCTACCCTGTTTGCAAAGTTCCTCCAACAGGCAGACATAGAATCCATTCAAGAGCTAGGAAAACGTGGGTCTGCTTACTTTTCTGCAAATCGTGATATCTTTAAAACCACCATTCATGATACTGAGATCACTGCCTTTGTGAAAAACGAACCTAATAGATCGTATAAACAAAAAGAGTATCGTAGGAAAGACCAGCCCTATCAAAAACCTCCACGTTGTGTATATTGCAGTTTACATCATCCCACTTATTCTATGTGCGATAAGAACCCAGCATATCCATCTCATTTAGAAACAGTCATAAAGAAGCAAGAGAATAGAAGAAACTCGTTCAAACGAGTTATCAAATGTTACTTTTGTTCGAGCTATGGACACTATTCGGCAAAGTGTCTGGGCAGACAAATGATGAAAGCAAACAATGCTATGCTCATCGATACGCCATCTGACGATGATAGTGTGATAGACTCTGAACTTGAGAATGTGCTACCAGAGAACGTGTGTGAAAGTGTGGCAGTAGTTACTGATATACTTGATTTCAATACATGTGATACATGTAACAGGTTTCATGCGGATGGAAAATTTAAATGTGGTCACGTTATCCCATATTCCATCGAAGATACTAGCTAATGTCTCCAGAGGTAAATTAAAGTTCTACGATGCATTGGTAATTAACCAACCATGCCATTGTTTACTGGACAGCGGGAGCACTTTACTTGGCCTGAGAAAAGAACTGGTGAGACCAGAAGATTACACGGGTGAATTTGTCAAATGCCGAACTTTCTCTGGAACAATTGAGAAATACACACTGGCAAAAGCGCATATAAATACCCCGTTCCTTACCGGCACATTTACGTGCGCAATCCTGCAAGACCCTTGCACGGATCTTATTTTAGGATCTTTAGACTCATTAAAGAAATGTACTGACGATGATATATTTGCCTGGAAGGAAACGAACCTGGCTAATGCTGTAACAAGGTCAGAAACGAAAATACACTACGCTGACCTGCAAAACGAGATGTTACAGCTGCTAACACCTTGCGGTGCTACTAACAATAATACTCGACAAGAATTATTCGAGGCACAACGCACCGACCAAACTATAGCACCTTATTTTAAATTGTTAGGTGAGCGAGCGAAAGTGACCAAAGATGCGTCTTGGTATTTTAGAATACCCAACGGAATTCTCATGCGTTATTACACAAATAATAACCATGAAATTCAGCAAACGGTGTTATCTGTAACATACCGACAAACTGTGCTGAAAATCGCACATGAGTCACCGTTTGCTGGACATTTGGCCTATGACAAAACCAGAGCCAGAATTTTGTCACACTTCTACTGGCCTAAATTCTGTTCTGATATATAATTTTTCTGTCATTCATGTACTATTTGTCAACATCTTGTAAAAAAGGGTAAGCATGTGACGGCCGAAGTTCAACGGTCATTATTGGCATCAAGACCATTTGAGTGTGTAGCGGTCAATATTGTTGGACCCCTGAATCAGGTGTCGAACAAGGGAAACCGTTTCATACTGACGCTCGTGGATACATGTACCAGGTGGATCGAAGCAATTCCTCTAAAATACATCACATCCAAAGATGTGGCAAATGTGTTTTTTCACCTATTTTGTCGCTTTGGTTTTCCGCGAACGATTTTATCGGATCGGGGAACCCAGTTTATTTCGGCTGCGATGCAAGCCTTAACAAAATTTTTAGGAATACAGCAGCATTTCTGTACACCGTACCACCCAATGAGTAACGGCATCATAGAGAAAATTAACGAGGATCTGAAACACATGCTGGCAAAAATAACAGCCGAAAACCCAGCTGAATGGGATACGCTATTACCAGCTGTGCTTTTTGCCCATCGAGAAATTCCGCACTCAAGTACGGGTTTCTCACCTTTCGAACTAGTGGATGGGGCGAACCCTCGTGGATCCCTATCGATATACCATCAGCTAATTACTAGCTTACCAGAAAATCCAACAGCAGTAACACCATATGAGATGGTAACAGACACACGCGATAGAATCATGAAAGCGTGTGAAATAGCTAAAGCATCTTTGGAGAGGAAAGGACAGATGTACCGCGAGTATGCAAATAAGGGTGCTAAAACGTTACACCTTGAACCGAATCAGAAAACTCTGCTTTTACTACCAGATAAACGTAATTTGTTACTAACATCGTGGCAAGGGCCATTCAACGTCGAACGTAAAATATCAGATGTCGACTATGAAATATCGATAAAGGGAAAATTAAAGATATTTCATATCAACATGCTGAAACCATATTTCTCACGACAGGAACTACCGACAGACGAACAAAATGCACCCGCACCAGTCAATCTGACGACAGACGTACACAACGCAACTACACTAGGTAGGGCGACACACGACAGCGACATCGCAAATACACTTAGCCAGGTAACAGCACACCACAACAGTACTTAACCAGACAGATGACGACGGAATAGAACTACCAGTCCCTACTGTAGACACGACTGGGACCATCGATAGCATACGGATAGAAACCAAACTTACGGACGAGCAACGACGACAGATGATAGATTTAGTGACAGAATACAAGGACATTTTCTCCGACATCCCAGGAAAGACAGACATAATAGAACATCCCATCATTCTGACTGATAACACCCCTATCAAATGTCGACCTTATTCCATCCCTCTAAATTATAGGGCAAATCTCGACAAAGAAATACTATTTCTTGAGTCGAGTGGAATAATTCAAAGATCACAGTCAGAATATTCTTTTCCTATCGTTCTTGTCACCAAAAAGGACTCAACAATTCACCTCTGTGTCGATTTTCGACGTTTAAACAGAGTGACAAAGATCGATGCTGAGCCAATTCCAGCATGCGAAGATTTGATCCTGGATATGTGTACATCTCGTATATTTTCCAAATTCGACCTCAATCGAGGTTACTGGCAAGTCCCGATGCAACAAAATTCAATTCCTTTGACAGCTTTTTCTACACCTCTAGGGCTCTATGAGTGGCGCTTTCTCCCTTTTGGCCTTCGTAATGCTCCTGCCACTTTTGTACGTCTTACTAGAGATCTTCTCCACGGGGTGCCCAATACATCTACATATATAGATGATATATGTGTTCATACTGAAGACTGGACGTCACACCTACTTAAACTTCGACATGTCTTCGACAGGCTGCGATTATTCGGTCTTACCGTCAAACCAACTAAAGTAGAGTTGGGCATGGAGGAAATTGACTTCCTAGGCCATGCCATCTGCAGAGGCCAACTCAAAACAGACGAGAAAATAGTCACGAAGATTCTTAATTTGACTATGTCAACGACCAAGAAACAGGTCCGAAGTCTACTTGGTCTTGTAAACTATTATAGTAAATTTATTCCCAATCTGGCGGAAATCACCAGTATTTTTTCAAATATTTTGAAAGCTTCAGCTAAATTAAATGTGCAAGATGCAAAGTTAATTGGCGCGTTATCAAAATTGAAATATTTATTCAGTGTACCACCTATTTTGCGTTTACCTAATCAAAATCTTACCTATTTTCTCCGCACAGACGCAAGTGCGATTTCGATATCCGGTATATTAGGCCAGTTTTACGACGGGAGGTTCCACCCTGTGATGTATGTAAGCAGTAAAATCAGCCCTGCTGAATCAAGATACTCAACTTCTGAATTGGAGGGCCTCGGCGTAGTCTATTGTGTGAGAAAACTGCATAGGTTTTTGGCAGGTACAGAGTTTGTAATCCAGTCCGACAACTCTCCCCTGGCGGTAATGCAGTCTGGCATCCCTCAAAACAACAGGATCTACAGATGGTTCTTAATATTGGCAAACTATGCCTTTACAATCCAACATTTGAAGGGATCATGGAACCCTTTGGCAGACATTTTAAGTAGACCTTCAAATATAGGCCGGTCTCTCTGGCTGTGGGGTTTCAACACTTTCTCTCTGTAATCCCGTTTATCACGCAGAGTCTCGCAGCGGAGCGAGAACTGAGGCGGTTCGACCCCCGCTCGTGACTTGCGGATACTGAGCCGGCCGCTCAGAAAGCAATGGCAAACTACTGAGCGTAATCTTGCCAAGAGATCAACAGACAGCTGAAAGATGCTGCTGTTGACAGCTAAGTCCTGTAAAAGGATACGCAAAACATTTTTTTTTCAAATATAGAGATACCTGAAGTACAGGAGAAGAGCGAAGATTTATGACCAGAAACAGTGACACTGTAATTATGAATGAAATCAGTGCCGTGTGTGGTAAAAACTTACACTTTGAAGTGCGTTAATATCGCCAGTCGACTAAACTGTAGAAGATAAACAGTGTCATTATGAGTAAATTAACAGGCACGTTAGTGATATTTCTACGGCGCTAACACGTA
Organism: Cepaea hortensis; assembly: GCA_963921405.1. NCBI lineage: Eukaryota > Metazoa > Mollusca > Gastropoda > Stylommatophora > Helicidae > Cepaea > Cepaea hortensis. Next base: position 132,121 of record CAWUFQ010000010.1, on the reverse strand, counting down.
GATAAGCAATAAGTACATCGAGAGTATTAGACGTGAACCTACAGAAACTAGTAGGGAACTTGATATAAACACTATTCTGAAATGAGAGCATATAAGACTGTGGTGAATTGAACTATGTTATTACACTAGTCTACAAGGAACAGTGCTCGAACATTACACCGGACAGGACGACGTTAGTGTAGAGATATATAATTGTGATATGTATAGTATATTGTTTGTGGGTTTTTTTAACAGTGCGCATAACCTCATTGTGTATATTTATAATTGTATTGCAAATGTCCAATTAAATATATGACATTATTCATGTTAGTTCATAGGTATAAGTCACCAACATTTACTTAAAAACCTCATTTAGATTAGACCTACATTAGAAATGCAATTAGTAGACATTACTTTATCACATCACCATGTAAACATAATCATTTATATATTAATTTGCTTAATATATCATTTCTAAACTAACCCAATCATTGTAAAATTAATAACATTTCATTTAGCAATATTACTATAAGGTAAGTAACCCACTTTGCCTAAATATAATTAATTAATTAGGTTATTTCCCTGAGGTTAATTTAGGACAGCACACGAAATTACTATAGCTTAGTTAGAGTAGTTAGATGCATATGATCGGTAACAAACCATCATCACAAACGTGTATAATATTGTGTATAGGTATGATGCGTGCAAAGACATAGCACAGTCATGTGGCGTGAACACTTGTGCGATTCAGCCAATTATTTATTGTAAATATGTAATGTTCAGTTATGTATTATTATGAACCATATTTTAAAGACGAATGAATGTTTTAACATAAGTATGGTATGAAAGTATGGAACGAAAGATGTATAATAGGAGAGGAGTAAATGAAGACAAAGTAAACATTGAATGACAGAGAGAGAGAGAGAGAGAGAGAGAGAGAGAGAGAGAGAGAGAGAGAGAGAGAGAGAGAGAGAGAGAGAGAGAGAGAGAGAGAGAGATTTAGCGGAATTTTTTTTCTCCGCGCAAATCGTCTTATTATGACTTGTCTGTGTCAAGCTGTGTAACCAATGTGTTGTTCAGTTTTAAGTGTGTAACTGCTATACTTTAGAAATAGTAGTAGTAAATAGAGAAAGTACTTTGAGCATCTTAAAACGATATTGTGGTCATAAATAAAAGTAACCGACATTTGTAGCCACAATAATCCGATTTACTGCGCTCGAAGGAATACATACATACAGAATAGAAACGCATACACATGTTAGCAAGTTAATTACATTGTAGTTTAATCAATAACACGCAAACAAACAGGAAAACAAACACATAAAGGTTGCAGTCACTATTTGTTTCTAAGAACGGTAACTCGAAACAGGGGACACAATAATTTCTTTAAAACACCTGAATGTAACATTGAAAATATTTCTTCACAAACGGAAGTTTAAAGGTGAAGAGTAGAACATAGAGCATACGAGTTTGTACTGATATTATAGCGGAACATGAACATTTATGCTCATGTGTTGTTCTCGTAACAGAGACAACTTGTAGCGGGATGTCATTTTGGGCAATTTGAGGACAAGTCGAGACATAAGTCAACGGGCAGAAGTCAAAGGACATAGGGTCAAACGACGGAAGCCAGGACATAAGTCATAAGACAACGGTTCCGGATCAATACAATTCCCAAGAATATAATAGAGGTCTATATCCAACTATAATGATGTGATGCACTACTCAATTAGCCGAGTGAATCAATATAACAGTGTGAAAAGGTAGAAACGAGAATTTGTTCTATCCCCAGAAGAGATACGTAAACTTATGAGATCTTTGACAAAATTGGACAGCCAATTTTTCAGTGACCAATACGTGTTACATACAAGAGTTAAACGGTTGTAACACTACACGCAGAGGAGAGGAGCGTGTCAAAGATCTACACAAAAGCTTAAAGAGTTAAGACGGAGCTATACAGAGAACACCAGACAGGAGAGACACAGGCACTATAATTAGCATGACAACAGGACACACTCGTGTCAACTAAGAGTTCGTTGAGTGCTTATGAGCGAGGGTTTTCCAAGAGTATAGGAAACTCGCCTCTCGACGAGTAACTGGAGAATCCCAGTTACTTTCGTTAACTGACCAAGCGTGCTGGGACTCTACGCACGCAAACTCGCCAGCGCACGGAGGACTGAATGTCCGTGGTTCAACGCGCAACTAGAAGCGTGCCTCAGACTGGGACAAGGACAGATAGAGAACAGACGTGTTCGCTAGGAACCTTATATAGTTATCAGCAATAGTGTTAGCTAGGCTTTAGATTCTAATTAGTTAATAGTATCATTATTTTCACCTCTTCAATGCATCTGTGAAAAATACCATGTTGTTGATTATCCATGAAGTATTCCGCTCGCAGAGCTTGTGTGTAAATAGCTCTAAATAAAAATGTATCCTTTTGTAAACCACACGAGTTATTGATTCGTGTCGTGCAAAAGTAGGGAGTCCTAAATTACCTGTCGCAATTAGGTTGCTGACAGGCAGTTAAACGACCGGATGTTAATAAAAAAAGAACGATTCTTTTATCTTGAAACGGATTGTCTTTATTTCATTGATTGCAATGTTTCTGGTTAGGAACGTTTCTGGTTACGAACCGAATTCTGGAACGAATTAAGTTCATACCCCGAGGTACCACTGTATTACATTCATGGCATGGTACAAATATCAACACGTTACACACGACATATGCCTCCCCAGCGCCCCCCCCCCTCCTTTCCTGTCTGTATGTTTCAAGCATTTATTCATTGTTCTGTATTGCACGTAAGTTTACATGCGTCATGTACGTGCAGCCTGCTGTTCGTGTATTAACGGCCGATGAATGTCTATAGTAACATATGCGACTAGTTGTTGCGTTCTCACCAATTAAGGGAAAGAAAGAGAAAACGGAGAGTGATGTAGACAGTGGACATCCGTGTCCGTGTTGTGCCACAGTTGGACATGCCCCGATGCTACAGCGACGATGTGCACTTTCAGATGGTTGAATCGGAACATCCTATTATGTTGGTCAGTGCTTATGGCTGCAATGCGAAAGTAGACTCTCGGAAGTGGCAGTGTCTAAGTGCAATTTTGGGTCACAGGAAAAATATATATCATTGTCTGTGGTGTTCAATGCTAAATACAGATCATAAGAAGGCATTTCTACCAACAAACAACGGGATGAGCTTTATGATGTAGGCATCAACAATGACTGTGTCACGAGAATAGCAATCTGAGCAGGCCATGAGGACAGCAATGTTGAACTGTCACTGGTTTCCCTTCAGCTCACTTCAGGATGTATATGTGGTATCCCAGGATACCGTGGCACTGACCACAACCCCTGGCGCTTTATCCTGTAGAAAGACAGATGCAGGAAACACAAGCTCACAATACAGGATTGAAATAACTAATCACTTCTGGTATTCTGTGTGCTACCCGCTCTCAAGATTGCATTTACATGATTGTAGTGTACATCAACATTTTCATAGGCAAATGAGTGTAAACCTCTATAATATAAAATCATATAGTAAGAGACATAAATCTAATCGATGTTTTAACCACCAAGGGGAACAAGAAAACTAATGTAGTATAATATAACCATGAAAACGGTGTAAAGAAAATTGTTAGTTTACAGCTATAAATGCATGATTTCAAAGCAAAGATGGAACTGTGTAATGAAATACTACAACAGTAAATTTAAATCTTTTTGATGTCATATATTTCGAGAATGTTACTTCTGTTGATAAATAATTTATCACGAAAGTGTAAAGATCCTACGGGACACTATATCAAATGTAATGTCTGTATTAGATTAATTTTGGAAATTGTAGTGTTGAATTGCCGGTCTCTCTGGCTGTGGGGTTACAACACTTTCTCTCTGTAATCCCGTTTATCACGCAGAGTCTCGCAGCGGAGCGAGAACTGAGGTGGTTCGATCCCCGCTCGTGACTTGCGGATACTGAGCCGGCCGCTCAGAAAGCAATGGCAAACTACTGAGCGTAATCTTGCCAAGAGATCAACAGACAGCTGAAAGATGCTGCTGTTGACAGCTAAGTCCTGTAAAAGGATACGCAAAACATTTTAGTGTTGAATTACAATATTTGGCTGGTACATTTTCATGTGCCTGATAATGATATAAAATGTAGTCTTAGAGATACTTTTGAAAAATAAAACTGTGTTAAAGGATATTGAAGCAGTGTTAGACAGTATTCTATTGGTGAAGTGAATCGGCAGTCCCTTTGACATTAACGGCCTTCAAATATATGCCCCGACAAGAGAAAGCGGTGACGATAGTGTTGGTTGCATGTCCTTTACAGGACGTAGCAATCAACACCAGTTTTAGCTATATGTGAGTTCTTGGCAAATTTACGTTCAATAGTTTGCCATTGCTTTCTGAACGACTGAAATCCATACCATTTTATAAAAACCAACGCAAGGCGGTATGCTATCAAATCTCCCCCATCTGGGTGTCGAATGCGGACTGTGGTATTATGAACCGCGTTGGTAACACCTTCGCCAGATAGCCTGTGAAGATAGTGTAGATGCATTATATAACGACCTGCAGAATGTGTTGAAGAGATATAACAATTCACAAATAAACACCATCATGGGAGATGTGAATGTAGGAAATCCAAGGGGGTGGATGCAGAGTAGGTACACATGGTTTGGGAGAAAGACAAGGGAGAGGAGACAGAATAGTAGAAAACGAAACAGGGCATAAACTGATTGTCGGAAACACCTGGTTTAAGCAACATCCAAGAAGATTAAGGACCTGTATCCTGACAGTAGGATTCAACACCAGATTGATTATATTCTGATCAGCAGAAGATTTCGAAATGCGTTAACGTTCGGAAAATAAATCCAAATGCAGACTGATACTCTGACCAAATACTGGTTTTAGGCACATTGAAAGTGAAGTTACAGAATTTCATGTATACACAAGGAAACATTAATTTTGATCTGTTCAAAATATGACAAGGAAACACACGTTAATTTTAACATAGAAGTAAAGAACAGATTCAATATATTGCATGAACTAGAGATCGTATTTCAAGAAATGAATGACCAATGGGAAATATTGAAGAATGCATTCAGTTTGGCTGCAGAAACAACAATCCCAAAATTACAGAAAGTAGGTCTAAAGCTGAGCAACTAGGGTTAGAATTGAGTAGTAAGACGATACAGATTTTGGTCGTCACTGGAAAGAAGAAAATACCACAATCTGATATACGCATAAATGGGCATATTCTTAAGCAAGTTAATCGGTACAGTTATCTCGGAACAGTCATAACCTATGATGGGAGATGCCTTGAAGAGATTAGAACAAGAATTACCAATGCGAAGGTAGCCTTTTGCAAAATGAAAAACATACTGACCAATAAAATGATATCAATTGATACGAGAAAAAGTATGTAGAAGTGCTACATAGAACCTGTACTTGTGTATGGATGTGAAGCGTGGACAGTGAGCAGTCAAGCTGAAATACATCTGATGGCTGTAGAAATGTGTTTCTGAAGAAAATGAAAAAAATACCAAGGATAGACCGGAAAACAAGTGAACAAGTCCTTCAAGAAACAAATGAAGATCGTAAACTGATTAGAGTCATTAGACGTAGACAGTAACAATTATTTGGACATGTTATGAGAAGAAATGACTTAGAGAACTTGGTGACATCTGGCAAGAATTGCTACATATAGCATCTACATGTGTATGGCTGTGAAATGAGGACAGTGATCAGAGAAGCCGAAAAACATCTAATGGTAGGAGAAATCTGGTTTCTGAGGAAAATGTAAAGAATATCATGGAAAGACAGACAACCCAATGAGCAAGTCTTATAAGAAACAAATAAAAAAAACTGTTAACTAATTAGAGAAAGTACACGTTGGCAGTCCAGAAATGTGGACACTCTACGAGAAGAAATAAACTAAAGAACGTGGTTACAATTGGCAAGTTTAAAATAAAAAAAAAGAACAAGGGGAAGGCAGAGCAGAACATTTCTGGATGGCATTGTCATGTGACACAAACACAAAGCTGATCCATGACTCTGGTAATCGCATGAGATGGCGAAACATAAAACCCATGTTTATCGTCATCTGAAAATGAAGATATCGTGAGAAACCTTGGCAACGACCACGACCCCTGCAGCATATTTGTGGAGCAGGAAACACAGGTACAAAGTATATACTTAAAATAATGTGCAGTCATTTTCACTAGTCGCCACTGGTTGTCTGTGTACTATCCGCTTTCCTCATTGCGTTAAGAATATTGCAATTAGTTTCGATCATTGTAATGTTCCATATATACAAATTTTAAAAAAAAACTGTAAAATGGGGAATCATAGTCTCAAGGAAAATAAATAAAAAATATGTGTTTATGCAAAAAGGGAGACAAGAAAAACAATGTATTGGAGTGTAAATGAATGATGTGTAATGCATATAGTTAGTTTGAAAAAAGTATAGCATTTTTTTTTTCTAAAGAAACATAATGCCCTTATGATAAAAAGCTGCCAACATAAACTTGATTAATTACGATATTTTAGTTTTCCCGTATGTGACCTCACAGGGTAGATAAAAGCTCAAACAAACTGCAGTCTATCTATGGCATAATATATCTATTGCAGTATCAGTTATATGTACGCCAGATTTGGTCTCTTTTCTTACTATTTTTGGCTGGCACATATGCATTTGCCTCAAAATCATGTCAAATATGGTCGTAGAGATTATTAATAGCGCGAATCATCATATCGTATCGATGCCCATCTTTGATACATATGTGGATTACAGCAGTTGCTGATGTTTGCCTTAACGTGGCGCGACACTGTGAGCTGTGAGTTTCTTCGTGTGAAATGCTTTTGAATCTACCCAAGGTCTTTTGGAACGTGACTGCATGTGCGGAGCGATGGCATATGGCTATGTCCCAGAGTTGACCGGTTTTTGCCTTATGCAGAAATGCGTGGCTGCTGGGCTTCTGGTTGACTGCCACTGCCATCGATGATGAACTGTATTTCGTGGACTGTGTGGGTGAACATCTAGGAAACATCCAGATGGGAAAATGACTGCCGATTCCATCAGAAATAAATTGGGTGTTTTGTGGGGGACTATTGTGTTGACATTCTTGTGGCGGTATTATGCACAGTGTATCTGTGCGGGCTGTTATTTGTCGAGATCCAGTCTTTTCCACTTTTCACATTGGGCAGTGGGGAGCATTTTGTGTGATATTCATTGGCACAGGAACGGAGCATAATGGTGACGACCCGTTGCTGTGAAGTTGGAACTGCGACTAACTAACTAACTAACTAGCTGCAGTTTTTTTCCACCTTAGCATGACATGCCGCCGTTTGAAGTGTTCTGCTGCAATGACCCTCAGTCACCAAACATTTAACGTGTTTCAGCTTAACTGATTGCCTGCCAGATGCCACTTGATAGCCCAAGTAACCCACATTTTACACCCAGATGCCACTTAATAGTCACTCTTATGTATAGTGGTTTAATGTATCCGTGTTTCCTTTCCAGTCCACCTTTCTAGTGTCTCACTTATTTAAACTCCAAAAGCGAAAGATTGTATTTCCTTTCCTGTGCTTCCGTGTGCACAGAACAGGCATGGTTTCGTGTAAACTTTTAGGAGAATGTTTGTTGATGTTTCGAAATTCAAAGTGACCATATCTTCTGGTTCTTGACCTCATATATTTTAATAAAATTACAGTTTTAAACAGTTTTATATTATAGTTATTGTGATGTAAACGACTTTGTGATAGATTCTAAAACGAACCTGTGCAGTATTCAGATAATTATGTAGAAGGCGGTCATAATATTGAAACAAAATCTAACAGTGAATTTTACTAAGAATATGATGGCTTTTCCATTTTGTGTGAAAATGATGTACTTCATAATGTTATGATTTCATTGCGTTTTATTCATGTAATGGAGCAGTTCTTGTGATATTCTTGAAGACTACTGGTGTGTGTAATATAATTCACTAAATTTAACTGGATTAGCGGCTTCGGATATAAAATAAAGACTTGGTAAGTGAATTTTTTTCATAATTTTTAACACTTTAATTTCAATTGTTATTACTAAAACTCTCATTATTGTCATAATATTTGTAACCTATCAATTAATTATTAACACTGTCAGGTTCCCTGTGCAATTCTCTTTAATTTTATATGTAATACAATGCATCTGCTAACATTTAAACCATTTTAAAAGCATTATTGTGACAAACATCTACTTCAAATTTTCTGCCTTGAATTTCTGTTTGGGTGTGACCAATTTTTTGTTTGGCAGGCAATCAGTGTTCATCCTATTACAGTAATTTGGTGACAAAACGCATTCTTGTCTTGCCCTGTACTTGGGCTGTTGATCGCTGTCCACTGTGTGGAGGATTAAAGAAAAAGTCGCATGGGATGGTAACTCTGTATGTGCAGCGATGTTTTGATACATACCGTTTTGAATATAGTGTAGGTCTGATGCTAGATCGTGAACTAGATTGCAACTGCCCAATGTAATAGATAAGTTCTTCTTCATGGGGATCTTGGAACCCTGAACCATACATTATGTTAATGTACCATTTTACCAGAAAGAGCAGCAGATACAAGGCATACATTCATTGGATGTTTGATTGATTGATCGATTGATTGATTTAGGTAAGTACCTAGTGCAGTCTGTTCAATAGAGTACTACATTTAAACCGACAAAAAAAGACCAAATGCAGCTACATTCACCATCCTTCTTTCATTTTGGGTTTTCTCTCTCTCTCTCTCTCTCTCTCTCTCTCTCTCTCTCTCTCTCTCTCTCTCTCTCTCTCTCTCTCTCTCTCTAACGCACACCGCACGAACAAAGGTCATACAAATTTGTTTTCTATTTACTTAGTAAAATGGGACGCTTCTTGTGATGTTTAATGTATGGTTCATTCAGTGACACATTTACACTTGTTGAAATAAAAATGAGTGTTCATGAGAATAATTGGAGTATAAAACAATGTCCATTGAAAGATGTTAGTACACATAAGAGCAGTTAATAACTGACAATTACCACCATCATCATCAAGTAATGTGTAGGTTATTGAACTTTGTTATACATATAATATTAGCATATGTGTAAACGAATGCATTTGTTGTATTCGCAAATGTAAAGTAAAGCACGCAACGTACTCTTTCCTGTAAATTCACACTGCCTTGTACGAAATATGAATTTTAACCATAAAATCTCTAAGAACAAAGGATCGCAGCTCGGATTTTGGCTAAGATCAAAGTGTAATGTCTGCACATTATCTGGCCAGTGTGCAGCCAAACTGCAAAGTCAAATCACTGACCACTAACAATTGCAAAGGGTTTTAGATGGACCACAAAATAGGTTGAAAGACACATAATGGGACTAAGAGGCCTTAACATAAAAAGATCAAAGTGTATTATCTGATCTTGATCTTGCATAGGTGGTCATCCGATTGACACAGGGGCGTGGAGCCTCATGGGGCTGCTGTGGTCCCTGGCGAGCGCTTAATACAATGTTCAAAGTGTAGATTTAACAACACTTGATCTGGACAGGGCGCAGATGTGGTCATCTAATCTGACAAACACGAATCTCTGACCACTAACACTAGCAGATAGGCCTTGATGGATGACGATGGGCCGAAGGGCACATACTGGGACTAAGATGCCTTAAACATGAATGTGCTTTTTAAATAACATCATGCATAGTTGCAGACGCATTTAACTCAATATATTAAATGCACTTCAAATGGCTTCAAATTAGCAAGTTGCTGAATTGCATTAGGAGTGTTGTGATCCGGTACGACCTAAATTAAATTATCTTCATTGCTAATATTTCATTTTATAATTTCGTAATGTGTTTTCCGATAATATAAATACTGACATGTGGTAGAGTTTTCAGTTTCGAGTTCATCTGAGACAATGAGCTTGACATGGCTTCTACCAATCATGATCTGAATTTACTGCTAATTTACAAGTTAGACTGAGCACATACACTAAGAGGCAATGGCATATGAATACAGGTCCCCATCGATGACATTCTGTAATGAGAAGGTGTATTTACCAGCGCATGTCCCATGACATGTGGATGTTGTCAGATATGCTTGGTCAAAGCAATCTCCATGTTACAAATTAGAATGAACTAAATCAGCGCCCCACAGACTGGGGTAGCCAACACGCACGAGGAAGCAGCCGGGTTTGCTTTAGCATGTTTTATGTTAGTTGTTATACAATTGGGTGATGCATAATTATATGATTGTTTACAACCGATGCTGTAATTATGAGTATATCGTATCTGAATGTTTAGATATGTTATATTTTGTGGCGCGTAGGTACAAGGGTGAAAACGTTTGACTGTGTTTACTACAACTCGATACTCGGACTAGTGGTTACCACGAGGTAGATACCCCTACACGGTGATGCATTATACCCTGAGGAGGGCTTACAGAGTAAATACAAACCATAAAAATAACCCTAATCCTAAGCTCGACCCTAACCCTAACCCCTAAACTCAACCCCTACCCCTAACCCTAACCCCTAACCCCTAACAATAGCCCAAATAGATCTCCATATGTCAGCTTTCGTGACGTCATGCCGTTGTTCCCATTCTCTTCATATAAGGATTTTCATAGGTCCGGACCGACAGGCGGACCTAAATATATAATTAGTTACCAGCTCCCTTACTACTTGGGATAGATCTCAGAATATTAACGTATATTTGCTGGATATAACTATATGCAAGTAAAATTAGACAAAACGTCGTTTACAGTATACATTAACGTGTAAGATAAGGATGTGTTTTGTTAGCAGTATTCGTCTTATTTTATAACGATGTAAACACGTGGATATATGAATGAAATGTGGACATATATTATTTATACATATTTTTTTTTAAAATGTGGACATTTAGATAACAGAAATAGAATATGGGATATTCTTAAACGATATCGACTGAGTAAACATCTAACAAACGTATGCAGAAGCTTATATAACAACAGTGAATGCACGGTAAGAACAAACGAATTACACTCAAAACCGGGACGCAGAGGTGTTTTCAAGGAACCAGTGTCAGGTTCAATACTGGCCAAGACCTATTGAAGCGTCCTCGCCGAGCATCCTGGGCAGCAGGTTCCTTGGGGGTCCTGGATGAAGTCAGTAGGATCGCTGATTCTTCTGAAGTCGGAGAGTATCTGCCGGCACGGCGACGGATCAAAAGTCTGCACACCAATAAGCCAGGCATGGGACAACGGATACTCACGCAAACCTCAGGTCTGGTATGACATCACACTGATGTTGGACAACATGATGTCTTCATTCGACATTCAGGGCTTTAAGCTGGAGTTCACAGCCAGCGAGCACAAGCATGGGCAAACATCTAGATCCATTCACCATAAGGTCCGGAGTACAACAAAGTTGTATCTGCCCATCCTCCTCCCCATATTCTTATCCTATATAGACATCATATGTAAAGAAGCCAGCCCAAAATAAACCGTAACAAAACTGCGCGAAGAAAAAAAAACACAGCTGCAGAATCAATTATATCATTAAAGCGCTCCTATTTGCAAAAAGATCAAGCACAAATAGCAAAATCAGAAGCAGAATTACAAAGTCATATAAATACTGTAAACAAAGTGCGCGAAGTAATATAACATGAAAATCAGCATAAGTAAAACAGAGCCAATGACTATAATCACAGATGACAATAAAAAGGAAAGCAAAGATTCATCTAAAAAAAAAACCTGAAACATGTAAAGGGCTTCAAGTACTTAGAATGTTTCATAAACTGTCATTTACTGCCTTTAATACCTTGCGGTGTGGGACAGGGGGTGGGGAGTGTCTTTAGCGTGACGAATTAGGGCCCCATGGCTAGAGCAGTCGCCGCGAACTGTGACGGTTAGAGTTTTCGTTTTGCCCCGGACAGAAAAAAAAAATCCCACGCCTTATCGAGGATTCGAACCCGGGTCTCCCGAAGGAGACCCCAGCGTTCTAGCCACTCGGCCAGCCGCTCCGCATGTAGAAAATGTAATATCATCAAATGGGAAATCATAAGGCGAGGCCATAAGCAATAAGGCAAACACCGCAAGATACAAGAGGAACAAGAAGAGATGAGATCATATCTACAACATAGACGAAGCTTCACCGCCACTGCAGTTGGGACAATTCCATCAGTACCTGGTCTCTCCGAGCTGATGTGGAGTTGTGTGCATGCTGAGTGTCGGTGCTGCGAGCTGGTTAGCTATATGTGGAACCATCTCCGTGTGTTATCTTCGCAACCAGTTGGTTAGTTATCATGTGGGGTATTATTCTTGCCTTCCGTACATGCCAATATGTTTTCAGATCCGTCATGCTGTTCGTGGTAATAGAGAGGACACCACTGGCTACTTGAAATGTTTGGGCGGCTGAACGTGCTTTGAATGCCACCAACTACTCTGCTGCTGTACATCAGATCTAACTGTACAGATAAGCATCACAAAATATCTGCAAGTGTAATGATTAGTCAGTTCACCTCTACATTGACAGGAACAGGATTCTGCTCCATGAACCCCGTGTCAATCGTGACTAATTTCAGTTGAGTCCTCGAGTGGGGGTAACCTGAAATCACGTGAGCAGGTAAAGCATGGAGTTGGGGAGCCGCCCACAGCTTGTTGTTGATTGTTGTCTCAAATGTCACACCCACGAGCAACGTATCTCATTATACAGACAATTGCTTTTGTCATCAACAGTATGGTCACTACCAAAAAGGATATCAATGACATCTACCATCTTTTCAGATGTTTAGAACGTCATGTCCGAAGAACGACCAGATCAACTCCAACGACGTCAAAGAGAGGCCAAGACATTAATCAAGGGAAATAAACAAAATCGACGTTTCGCAATAAGGGAGAGCAGACACAGTGACATAGGTGTATACAATCTTAGCGACTGAGAGAAAGATTTTTTTA
>CAWUFQ010000010.1:0-119000 GCA_963921405.1 Cepaea hortensis | reverse complement strand
TAAATATGTGTATCCTATTATGCTCTTAATCACTGTCACTCATCTTTCATCTGATATACGTTCACAAGATAATTGAATTCATTGATGTTGTTAAGCATATCCAATTCAATTTACAACCACATTTTTTTTGGTGTGCTTTCCAGTCTTTCAAGAACAACATGTGTGCATTCCTTTATGTTGCTGCAATGACAAACAGTGGTTGCAGAACTTTTGCGTTTTCAGCCCGCATTACAGTTTCATCTAAACAACACATGGCGGATATTCAATTTGTTTTCCAACGTGCGTCTTTACTATACCTGATCCCCGTGATTATTGGTTCCTCACACAATATGAAGAAATCCGGTAGAGAAACACACCCGTATCTGTCAGGTCGATTTATCACTTTATTCTTGCTCTGTTTCTTTCCAATTGTAATTGCAGTTGCTTATATCCAGTACATATCTTGAAGTATTCTGTGATCTGTGCCATCATGATTAATAACATCAGCATGTTCATCACTGCATCAATATACTGGCCGCCGGGTTCTCTTCCCAAGTTAAGTCCACAGTCACAAATAAGATAGAACAGAGAGTAGCAATCAGAACTCATCATCATCAAGTGCCTTGCGGTTGGCGTGGGCGTTCATGGTTCTCCACAGATCTCGGTCTTTGGTGTTCTGGATCAACTCTGCTGATGATATTCCTCCATTCCACAGTCTCAGTCCGTCCAGCATCATTTCTCTTGTTCTGCCTCTGCCTCTCTTCCCCTCGATCTTTCCAGTTGTCACTATGTTCCCTAATGCCTCTTTTCTCATCACATGACCTAAGAAAGATGTTTGTCTCTTTCTTATTGTTTTATATAGTGTTCTAGTTTCATTAGCCTCTTTCAGGCAATCGTTGTTAGTTACTCTGACAGTCCAAGGAATTCGCAACATTCGTCTTATAAATCACATCTCTGTTGCTTCTAAGGTCTTTCTAATTTGTTCATTTACATTCCAAGATTCGCTGCCATACAGCAAAACTGGTTCTTTATAGCATTTTAGCGCTCTCTTTCTCACATTCATTGATAGCGACTTATTGCATAAGATACTCTTCATTTTCTGAAATGCTGTCTTTGCCTGTCCTATTCTGCTCTTAATCTCTTTTGTACATCTTCCATCTGATGTTACAAGTGCCCCTAGGTATTTAAAATTATCCACTTGGTTGAGAATTTCCCCTTTTGTTTCTATGTCATATTTTGGTGTCCCTATTTTCTTTGATGTCACCATTATTACTGTTTTTTTTTTTATATTCAAGGACATATTATATTATATTCTGTTACTACACTGTCCAACAATTGTTGTAGGTCTGTTGCATTATCCGCCACCAATACTGTGTCATCTGCATAGCGTATATTGTTTATATTATATCATCCGATTAGTATTCCTGGCTTCTCTTTGATCTCTCTCATTATTACTTCGCTATACAGGGAGAAGAGATCGGGTGACAAGACACACCCCTTTCGTACTCCTAGTTTTATCTGTTCGTAACTACCCTCTTTATTTCCAATTTTAATTGCTGCTACTTGGTTCCAGTATATATTCTTCATTATTCTTAAGTCCTTCCCATCAATGTTGATATCTTCCAACATTTTAATCAGCTCATCATGTTTTGCTTTATCAAATGCCTTAGTATAATCTATGAAGCATAAATATATGTCTCTCTGTTTCTCTATTGATCTTTCTATTAGTGTTCGTAATATATATATTGCATTGTTTGTACCCTTTCCTTCCATAACACCATACTGTTCTTCACTAATTTCCATTTCTTTCTTGTTCTTCTCATTATAATTCTGAGTAGAAGCTTAGTGACATCGTTTATGAGGTTAATTGTACGAACATCTTCGCATTCAAGTGCTCCTGGTCTCTTTGGTATTGCTATAAATACAGATTTTACCATATCGCTTGGTAATTATCCAGCATTTTGGTTAATATATCTACCCCAAATTATCCCAATACTTCTAATTCTTCTAATGTGATTTCATCTGGCCCAGCTGTTTTTCCTTTCTTCATATGTTTCATAGCGTCAGCGACTTCTTCTTTTAAAGTAGGTGGGCCTTCTAAGTTACTTTCTTCTGTTAATTCTTCCCTTTCTCCATTTTATAATTCTCTTATATACTCATTCCACCTCTTCATTATAGCACCTTCCTCCAATAAAATCTTTCCTGTTTTTGATTTCAAACACCCTTTATTTATTGTTATTTTTCTTCCTGTGAGCTCGCTGATTTGTCTGTGCATACTTTTTTTTATCTTTAATGGAATTTAATTCAATTTTTCTGCATTGCTCGTTTAACCAACTTTCTTTTGCCTTCACATTTATCTCTTATTTCTTTATTTATCTTAGTATACTCTTGTTTCTCATTTTTATTCTGTTTCCTTTTGTCCTTCAACCTTAAGATTTCTTCATTCATCCATTATTTCTTAGCTTTTTGGTTTCTCACATGTAAAAATTCTTTGCTAGTTTGATGAATATAGTCCCTTAACGCGGAGCGTTTCATTTAATTCATATCGGCCTCTGCTCCCGTTCCCGTTCCCAAATAAGAAGCCCGGCCCGGCTTCGCCCAGTCCCTGGCAGGGAGCGTCTCATTTAATTCATATTCGGCTCCTGCTCCAGTTCCCGTTCCCAAAAAAGACGACCCGGCCCGACTTCGCCCAGTCCCTGGTGGAGAGCGTCTCATTTAATTCATATAAGTAGTCACATAAGCTTCAGTTCCAGTTCCTGGATATATGGCGAAGAGATTGGAAGAGAACAATCTTCATCCCAATAACTAAATAGGGCAATCTGAAACTACTGAACGTAAACTTACCAATATATCACGAAAACGCAATAAATGCTGGGATGACTGTATAGATGTCGAAGAGAAATAAAAAGATGAGTTAGAAAATTTTCACGTATTTAAAATAGATGCATTATTTTTATGAAATCTTTGAAAATGCCTTAATGATTTTATCATTATATATTATAACGCATATGCCTGTAGATAACTGTAGATAAACATTTTACAAAACTTTGAGAAAAATGCAACAATTATTTAAATTACATATATAGCAATGCTACTAAAAGTTACGTCCCTTGATATAACTTTTCTTTAGTTAAGTCCCCTTGTTATATATTAATTATAATGTAATTAAAAAATTAAATTTTATTATGTAAATATTTGTTTGTAAACTAACAAACTATGCCAGTTGGCTGCCATGGAAAGAGAAGAACATCTGTAGAAAATGTCATCTCAGTCAGATGGACCGTTCGCGAACGCAGAAAGGACATACATACTTACATACATTGTTTATATATATATATATATATATATATATATATATATATATATATATATATATATATATATCATGTACCATGCCGATATCCTTGGGTGGTCATGATTCGCCAATTCACTCGATCGCCATAGTCGTGGATCAGCTTTTCTTCCATAATGATATCAGATGCCCACATCTCTCATGCTATCTTTGGGGAAATACTCTCCAGAAGTTATAATTGTTGTGAAATTGTCTAGTCATTTCTTCAGGGTCACCGTCAGTGTTTGGCGAGAATACATAGATTCAGTTGTGTTTAGATGTATACAGGCAGGTACTACTACTTAAACACAGTGCGTACAGCCATAACAAAATTAACTTCTGATAGCTCATATTATTTGGATGTGTTTGAAGAGATTCATATTTCCAACGATTCCCTACTGTCTCCCTACGTGGTTATTTCCATGGTTAATAACATTATCATTAGGGCTTTGTACAGAGTCCAGTGTGGATGTGTTAGATTGCAGATGGTAGTAGGTAGGATATCAAGCTATTTATGAGGTAGTTTAGTGGAAAGAGCCATCGCCATATCTTCACTGGCTCTCTCTAGACTTACTTGTAATGGTTGTAACGGGTTTGTGTCTTCTGGGAATTCGATGTTATTTTTTGTGATTAGATGGTTCAATGGGAATCTAACATAGTAGTCCCCATTCTGTTAATAAGCAAAGCTGTTTATGTAAAGAAGATTGTATATTTCAGGATAGGTGTTCTTTTCAAGGGTGCCCATGTTTACTTTTTATCATCATCCTGTGACATGTCTAACACTTCACTTCTGTTGACCCAGGGCGATTGCATGACCCCATCAGTGACCCCAATCACAGTCTTAAAGCCCAGTCCATCTCGAGCTTCCTGGACATGCGCATTGAGTCACTAAGAAAGCATGTCGAGTTTACAGCTGTGTCTCCAGTCAGGCTATTGATTTAGTTACTGCCATTTCCTCCATAGTCGGACCACTTGTTTTAAGGAGAAGACATCGCAGTCTTCATTTACAGTTATCCCTCGGACCTGATCTATAAATTCCCATAAGCTCCTAGTATCTAACAAACGCTCCATCTATCTAGATGACTACTTACCCTAAGAAGAATTCTCAATAGTCGAGGCCTGAATTTCTACCTCCAGAATCATCGGGTTGTATTGTCTTCACCCTCTATCCAGTCTGATGCACCCTAGAGCAACGTGCTTCATGTTGCTTGCCCTTGTTTCCATTCTTCACAAGGTCCCATGTCCTCAAGTGACCATGCCGTTTGAATATTGCGCTCTGACTGATCATCCAGGGAATTTCCTCTTTATGACTTGCTGCACGTTCTCTTCTTGAACTCACCATGCAGTGGATGCCGTGCATCGGTACTGACTCGGTGGGGGAGTAGGGGGGCTGAGGGGGCGGAGGGGGGTGGTAGCAAGTACTAATATACTTTGCCGATAAGAGCTTGAACACCAAAGTCATTTGGCACGTCAGTGGTGATATAATATTCCAAATTATGAGCCTGCCTGCTCACTAATAGTGTGTTTTCTATTTGCGTGATGACGTTGTAAACACATTAATACCTATTTCAATCGCAAACTTGTGCATACCATTATTAATATACACTTAGACATCACATTATTAAAGGGAATTAAGCTATAGGGGAAACAACTATAATCTAAATGCATATTAGAGAAGGCACGGGAGATAACTTTAGCTATGCATCCATATAACAAACATGGTGGATATTTAAGCTTGGAAAATATTCCTCATATTTTACTTGTCACTTTTCATAGCAGGTATCCGACAATTATTGCAATCAAATATCTGTTTTATGATTATTGCAATCTTATATTAATCAGAATGTGACTTTTTTAAAAGAAGTATATAATGTTGTACACAATATCGGTTTACTAACAGAGTGAGGAGACATAACTATTGTCTTTTCAACTACATAGTATTGTTTTGAAATCGCATCATTATTTGTGGCAGGTACACTTGTAAGTGTACCTCGATTGATTGATTGATTGATTGATTGATTTAGGAACCGACATCACATCATTCGGAACATTCCCATAAGCGCTCCGTCCCCATCCTCAGCAGCCAGCGAAGAGTTCCAACACAAATAGTACCAGCAGCAATCTGAGTATATGTCTGCCTCGCTTTTCCGTTGAGCGTCGGCCAGATCCCCTCGTCACTCCTCGCTGTCTCATTCTTGCCAGACTATGGTGATCCATTTGCTCCACCGAGGTGTACACGTGCTCCCACAAGGCCGGAACCACGTCGGCCTTGTCATGCATCAATAATAGGCCTCTTTCAGTCCTGAACGACTATAGCGTTGTGCCGCTGAGGAGGTACCTGACAGCACCGCTGGTGACTGTATAGTCCAGTGCGAGAGTGACAATCCCTGTCACAGTTGCCGCATCTGCAAGACGAGGCAAGTCCCGCATTAAGTGACTGCGTTTTAAGCCTGTGCCGCCTATCCTCAGTTTTTTGGATGAGATTGCGATGAAAGTGCACAAGCCCGTTCCGTAATCTCTTCTCCAGGAACATCTGTCTGTTGCAACTCTTTTCCACGTGTCTGGGTCTATGCCAAGGGTTTTCCTATCTTGTTTACATACATCCCTATATCGCATTTGGGGTCTTCCTGTTGGCCTCTTTCCTGTGGCTAATTCTCAGTATAGGAGATCTTTGGGAATACGTTCATCCTCCATTCGAGATACGTGGCCCAGCCACCGAAGGCGTCTCTGCTTGAGGAGGGTGTGCACTGTGGTAATATCTGCTCTTTCAAGAAAATGTTTGTATTTTATGTGATCTTTCCATGTTATGCCCAGGATAGGGCTCAGACATGTCATATGGAAGTAGTTCAACTTTCTTTCCTGTCTTGAGTCCAGGGTCCAGGATTCAGACCCATAGAGTAGTGTGCTAACAACACAAGCTTTATATACTTGCGCTTTTGTACGCTCTGTTAGTCTATTATTCTCCTAAACTCTTTTAGTTAGCCTGGAAAATGTTGTGGCTGCTATTCCAATGCGTCTGTCCATTTCTGTCTCTAATGAAATATTATCTGATATTGTCGACCCCAAATACACAAACTCGTGGACGACCTTCAATTCGTAATTAGAAATTTTGATTGACGGAGGCGCACCAGCATCTTTTTCCATCACCTGTGTTTTATTTAGGCTAATGGTGAGCCCAAAATCTTTGCAGGCGGCTGCAAAACGATCTATGAGCCGTTGGAGATCTTCTGCTGTATGAGTAGTCAGTTCTGTATCATCTGCAAAAAAATAGTTCTCTTATGCATCTCGATCTTATTTTGGTTTTTGCCTTGAGTCTTGATGAGTTAAAAAGTTTGCCATCAGATCTTGTATGGAGGTATATGCCTTTAGTGGCAGTCCCAAATGCCTGCCTAAAGAGAACGGCGACGAAGAGTGTACGAGCAATCACGCAGCCCTGCTTTACTCCGCTGCTGATGCTGAATGACTGGGGTGTTGAGCCGTCGAATAAAATGGTCCCTTGCATGTTTTCGTGAAATGATTTCACGAGACTAAAAAGGGTGGGTGGCCATCCTATCTTTTCAAGGACCTTAAAAAGGCCGTTTCTGCTCACAAGGTCAAATGCCTTTGTGAGGTCGATGAATTCATTATATAAGGGCTTCCTCTGTTCTCTGCACTTCTCTTCTTGGAGCTGCCGGAGTGAGAAAATCATATCGATGGTGGTATACCTGTTAGGTCTAAATCCGCACTGTGATTCGGGGTAGATTCTTTCAGCATAAATGTGTAACCTTTTAAGGATTACTCTGGCAAACATCTTGCCTGTAATGCTGCGTAGGGAAATGCCGCGATAGTTTCTGCAGTCACTTCTGTCGCCTTTGTTTTTATAAAGGGTAACAATGTTTGCGTCTTTCATATCTTGTGGTAATGATTTTTTTTTTTCAGCAGATCTGAAGTATTGCATACAGTTCTGGGATGATTGTTTCTTTGCTACATTTTAAAAGTGCAGGTGGAATACTATCTTTTCCAAGTGCCTTGCCGGATTTGAGAGTGTCTAGTGCTTCGCTGAGTTCTGTGTGGCATATTTCGTTATCCAGGGCATGCATGGTGAACTGTTGATCGATGGCTTCCAGAGAGTCTTCTCCGATAGTTTTCTTCATTCTGAGTAGTGTTCTACCCAGCTATCTATTTGTTTCGCTCGATCTTTTATGATTACCCCCTCTGTTGATAGTAAAGGGGCCATCTTAGTTTTTGATTGATCGACAGCTTGCTTTATGCCCTCGCACATTCCTCTTATATTTGCAGTGTCTGCACAAGGTTGAATTTGAGCAGAGAGTTGTAGCCAGTACTTGTTCGCACATTTTCTTGCCATCTGTTGTACTCTATTCCGCAGATGGGCATAAGCAACAGCGAGATAACTTCTTTGAAGATATAATTATTACTCATTCTATCCGTCTACGTTATTTTCACCATTTCTCTATAAAACGAATTTCTTGTAACTCCATATCGAGTCATTCTGTGTCTTCTACTTGCTTATGATTCGCTTTAGCACATGGTGGTTAGCTCAATATACCTCTTCTGTTATCTTGCCAATTCTATTGCATTGCCACGTGACATGGTAGAGACAAAAACACAAAGCCGATCCATGAATCTGGTGTTCGTATGGGATGGCAAAACCATAAAGCTCACGTGTATTGGCATTTCATTTGATCACGATGGTTTTCCTGAGGCACCGTGGTACTGACAACCATTCATGAAGCATATTAGTGGAGAAAAACAGATTCAGGGAACACAAGTACAAAGTACAGACTTAAAATAATGTGCAGTGATGTTCACTATTCAACCCTGGTATTCCGCGCAATACCCGCTATCATTCCATCCATCATGTGCCACGCCGATAAGCGCGGGCGGTCATGTTATGCCATCTCACTCGACAGCCACAGTCGTGTGTCAGCTCCGTGTTTCTGTCTCGATCATGCCACGTGGCGAAGACATCCAGGTATTTACTTCTCAGTCTTTTCCTTGGTCTCCTCCCTTCGATCTTGCCAGTTGTCACCAAGTTCTCCAATTCATTTCTTCTTATAAGATGCCCAAAATCTTTTGACTGTCTACGTCTAATGTCTCTAATGTTTCCGATCTTCGTTTGTTTCTTGAAGGACTTGTTCATTGGTTTTTCTGTCTGTCCATGGTATTCTTTGCATTTTCTTCAGAAACCACATTTCCACAGCCATCAAATATTTTTCAACATGACAGCTTTCCTCATTGCGTTATGAATAATGCAACTCGCTTCGAACAGTGTGATGTTTCATAGGTAAACACGTAGACATCTATATAATTGAATTTGTATTCCCAGGGGACATAAATATGCTTTTATGCAACAAGGGAGACACTAAACATAATTTAGTGGAGTATATATAAAGGCAGTGTAATTAAAATACATAGTTTGAAGAACGTATAGAATACATTCTAAGGAAACATATTGCTGTGAAAATAAATTGAAGTAATTGAAATATCTTAGATTTCCACCACGTGACCACAAGTGGTAGATAATATATACAATGAATTGCTGTCTATCTACGTTATTACATATCTATTGCAATATCCGTTTATTTGCATCAGAAGCATACTTTGACATTAATATTTTTGGCAGGTACATCCGCGTGTGCCTTTATAATCATATCAAATATGGTCGGTTATATTTTTCATGGCGAGAAGATATATATTATACCGGTGTCCGTCTTCGATACACGAGTGGATTACGACAGTCGATGATATTTGCCTTAACGCTCTAGTTATGGTTGTTCCTAGTACAGTCAACCCGCCGTTTGAGGTATTCAGCTGCAATGACGCTCAGTAGTCAAACATGTAACATTTTTTTACCCTAATTGCCTTTTAAAACTATTTGCTACACATCTCAGAATCCCAGACTGAGATGTGTAGGAAATATTTTTGTGTTTTTTTTTCATTTTCATTTTCTCTTTATCTTTCATCTTTTCATTCTTGTTATCTCGTTCGTATGCCGTAATGCGGTAACACGGGGGCCTTTTACGTGATTATATTTTGTGTTTTGAGTACATATGTGTTTGCTGATGAGGGCTAATCGCCGCAACCTCCTGTATGTTTTGTAATTATGTTCTGTAAAGCGGCGTTACTTTGTGTTATTTTATATTATTCAGAGAAATGATTGGCAGACTAAAGACGGGCAAATCATATGGATACAAGCATTCTGGACTTCCATCTTCAAAATTGAAGGTCCTTCATTATTATTCAGAATTTCATACTTTTCATATAATGTATCAATATTATGTTTTTTTTTGGACATAATTTGACCATGCATGTACAATCTGTTCTTTTACTATTATGATATTTCAATATTTTGTTTTCAGGCAGCGTTTTGATGTATATTTGCTTGTATTAATAAGCTCATGAATTCTGTTGAGCATTAATTTGGTACTGTTATTGTTGTTTTGTTTTTCAATTTCTATGCAATTTTTTTTTCAACCCATTCTTCTTGTGTCCGTTTAAATAATGTTCTTACTTTTCTGTGAAGCTCTTCAAATGTCAGGATTATTTTTGTTGGTTAACTTTCGCAACTTATTTAATGTTCTAACATTCCAGGTTCCTATATTAAATGTATTTGCAATTTTAAACGTATTCGTTGTGATTTTGCAATAAATGGCTGGATGACGTTCTAGTGTCACCTGTGGCTCATGACTGTCCCTACCGGACGAGGATGTCCTAAGACAGCCATTAACGTCGTTCATTACCTCTGATATGAGACTAGTCATGACATCTCAAAGATTCCCATTGGCTTCCACATCCAGATGGGGATTTTTACTAGACAACATAATTGTTGAATTACATAATTTAAGACCAAATGTGAATGGTTTCAAGTTGTAAATATGTCATGGCGATGTGACGAATCATGTAAATGCTAGTTCCTATTTACTTTATCTATTCAGTAATGTTCATCTTATTTCACATTTTAAATGCAACTACTTGGTTCCAGTAAATATATTTTATTACTTCCAACTAGGATGACGTCATCATGATACACTTCATCATATGCATTAATGTACTCTTCAAAGCACAACGAATATTCCTTTAGTGTCTTGATTGAATTATGTATTTATATTCGTAATATACCCTCAACTACGAAAAATAGAAATACATATACGGGGGAGGGAGTGGGAGGGGGGGGTGTGGGGTGTATGTATCGCATCGCGTAGGTTTCTTACGGAAAGGTATGTGAGCAGGGTTTATATTTTCTTTCCAGAAAGCAATGGTAAGCTACTGAACGTATAACTTGCCAAGACATCTACAGCAGCTGAAAAATTCTGGTGTTGACTGCAATGACCTGTAAATAGGGTATGAAAATACAAACAAAAATACGTAAGGAAATGCAATTAAGGGAAACAACCACAATAGGTATGAATTTTTAAGGGCGATAAGCTTGCTTTGGTCGGGTGATAATATTTGGGGGATATATGGTAAAGTGAAATATCGTGTATCACAGTGTAAATAATTCTTTTGCGAGGGCTAGACGTTACAGGTGGCATCAAATAAATGCAATGCATACAGTGAAAGTTGTAAATATTCGATGACAAAATAATCTAACATGAAATAATATATTAACATCGCAATCGTTTACTAGAGGGGCATTATATCCTGTAGTTATATATCCATTTTAGTTATATTCAATATATTTCGCTTTTCATTATATTTTTGGCTGGTGCAAACACATGTACCGTGTAATAATAATGATACGGTCCTTGATGTGCCTAATGTTGTTACAATTTGAGCACGTTAAATGGCTACACAATCACCCCACATTTAATAAGTCATGTTTGCAGTTTTGTGCCGTATGTGCCACAGATAATGAGAAATACATTGTTGATATTTCATTCCATAATTTTTAGCACATATAACTTGCGGCATTATATGTGTTGACAGGTCTTATAATTGCAAATTAATAGCATATGCCCATGCATATATCTTCAACTGGCTTCTACCAATCATGGTCTAAAAATGTCTCTAAACAATGAGCGTCAACACATACTATATGAGCTATTGTCATGGAAACATATTCCATCAGTGTCATTTTGTAGGATAAGTTGAATGTACAAAAGTCGTTGTCTCTTGACATGCCGTTGTAGTCAGATATGTTTGGTCTTAGCAATGTTCATGTCCACATTTGAAATGGAATAAGTCATCTCATCTGATTTCTTGGCAAGTTTACGCCCAGTAGTTGGCTATTGCCGGCTTCGTGGCTTAGAGGTTATGACTTTTCTCCGTAATCTCGTATACTCTCGTCAGGTAACGTGATGACGGTTCAAATCAGCAGTGGTTCGAATCGCATCGGTAACTTACGGGGTATGTGAGCCGGCCGCTCAGAAAGCAATGGCAAACTACTGAGCGTAATCTTGCCAAAAGATCAACATACAGCTGAAAGATGCTGGTGTTGACAGCTAAGTCCTGTAAAAGGATATGCTTAAAAAAAAAAAAAAAGTTGGCTATTCCTTTTTAAAAGACCGGCAATCATACCATTGAATAAAACTCAGCCCAAGGCTTCCAAATCTCTCCCCCCCTCCCACCCCACCCCCACCCCGTTATGCGGGATTACAGAAGTGCGTTCGTAACTCCTACGCAACAGTGACGGCTACATTGGATGCATGCATGTAAATATGGTATGTACATATCACATGTAAATATGGCATGTGCATATCACATGTAAATATGGCATGTGCATATCACATGTAAATATGGCATGTGCATATCACATGTAAATATGGCATGTACATATTTTAGGATCTTTGCAAACTATAATTTTCACAATCAGGCTATTGTTATGTAACTTACAAAAGACATTATGTATGACATTTTATGACAACAATAAATAATAACGTAAATATAAATGAAGAATCATAAAAAAACAAGTTTGAGAGTACAAGTATCTGTGTCGCGTGTTCAGAGTATAGACGGCTGGATACAGACACGGAAACGATGATACAGTATGCAAGCAATCATCATCACTATGTGTCATGCCGATAAGGGTGGGCGGTCATGTTTTGACATCTCACACGATCACCAGAATCGTGGATCAACTCCGTGTTTCTGTCTCGACCATGCCATGTGGCCACGCCATCCAGGTATTTACTTCTATGTCTTCCCTTGGTCTGTTCCCTTCGATCTTACCAGTTGTCACCAAGTTCTCAAATTGTTCTCTTCTCATAACATGCCCTAACAATTTTGACTGTCTACGTATAATGTCTCTAATCAGTTTGCGATCTCCATTTGTTTCTTGAAGGACTTGTTCATTGGTCTTTCTGTCTGCCCATGGTATTCCATTTCTATACACAAACGATAATATTCACGACATTCATAGTGCAATTGCCTACGTATTACTTGATGACGATGAAGTAATCATCTGAGCTCATACATGGTAATACATTTCAATTGAAAATATTTCAACTCTAAGTATTCTCATTCACATCTAAAGCGTGTATAGTCTTAACTATTAACTCAAAATAACAACACAGGATCGAATGATCAAGGAAACATTGTTTTTTTTTTTTTTTTTTCGTTTAATTTAACAAAATTAAACCTAGAAATGTTCGGGGTTGGACAAGTTTAACAGTATCATCCATTATACATTAAACATTGCAACAAAAGTCCCAGTTTACAAAGTACATTTTAAACAACTATGTGCGGCGTTTGCGAGGCGCGCCCCAGAGAGAAAGAAGGGAAAGAGAGAGAGAGAGAGAGAGAGAGAGAGAGGGAGAGAGAGAGAGAGAGAGAGAGAGAGAGAGAGAAAGAGAGAGAGAGAGTAATATCTTGAAACAGCATTTGGCATTGAAACATGAATCGGCAGATACATATCATATATGTCACGTACATTTATCCGACCTGCACAATAAACACATCATATACAATGCATGGATACAATGATTACACACATACAACACCAGTAGAAGCAAACAGAACGAACAAACGAACGAACGAACGAACGAACGAACGGAATGTATTTTCAAAGGCTAACAAATTGGGCACGCAGGTCAGTCTTGCATTCGGCCCTTCCAATCACTCATCTTTCGTTCATCAATAACGCATAGTACATTCACATAGAAAAACAAACATTGTGAAATGAATGTTGTAAACATAAATAATGCATATTTTCATGTTATGAGACACATACCCCACTCAACGACCCATCTCCCATCCATCCACACATCCCCTACCCAACCATACAGTCACACCCCCAGGCACACATACATTCCCCCATACATCCACCCATCCCCCGCCCACACATCCCGCACCCATACACACACACATACCCCACCTACACACATCTCCCAAAACACACACACACATCTACAACCCACCACACATATCCCACACACATCCCTCACCCACCCACCCACACACACCCCAAAGCACATATACATGACCCGCCTACCCATCACCCACCCACACATCCCCAACCCACACAAATCTACCCACCCACCCAACCCATAACCAATCAACACTCACCCACTCGCATATCCTCAACCACACACGCACAGACCCCCGACCACCCAGACAATTACACATCCCCACCCATACAAACACATATCCCCGCCAACCCACACATCACGCACCTATGCACACACACAACTCAAACCAAACATTCCCCCATACATCCACCCATTCCCCGCCCACACATCCCGCACCCACACACACACACATACCCCACCTACACACATCTCCCCAAACACACACACACACATCTCCAACCCACCACACATATCCCACACACATCCCTCACCCACCCACCCACACAGACCCCAAAGCACATATACATGACCCGCCTACCCATCACCCACCCACACACCCCCAATCCACACAAATCAACCCACCCACCCAACCCATAACCAATAAACACTCACCCACTCGCATATCCTCAACCACACACGCACAGACCCCCCGATCACCCAGACAAATACACATCCCCACCCATACAAACACATATCCCCGCCAACCCACACATCACGCACCTATGTACACACACAACTCAAACCAACCCACACATCCCCCTCTTAAACGCATCCCCCGCCCACACAATATCACCCCACCGACCAACACATCCCGCACCCATACACATATACACCTTCTTCATCCCCGAACCTACACACACTCGCCCACCCACACATCCTCCACCATCACCCCCCCCCCAATCACCCCCCCCCCCCCCAGAACGTAGCAGATAGCCCAATGCCAGTTATGCAGAAGCAACACACAGGAGACAGAAGAACACATATACACTATGTGTGCGCAACTGTCATACCCACACATATACCACTCAAACAGTCAAATTATACATACACAGCAACACACACATACATATACAACAAATCGTTCTCAACTCATTACCCACGCCCAAGAAAGACACACACATAACATTACAAATAACATTTTCTCACTATAGATTTCTAATCTAAACATGCATATATCATTCAAAGAACAACCACCAATATTATAATGCGAACTTAATACTTGTTCAAACAACCAATTTAACAGCTATTTCCTGAATTCAATTTGTACAATTGTTGCTTAGCCATTCTTAGTAGGTTTATGTTTTAACTCCTCCTCCTCCTCCTCCTCCTCCTCCTCAATCAATCTACAAACAAAGGTTTTACACCAGTACTAGAAAGAACACATGTTCCGGCCTATTGTGTATACACACTCCCAGCTGTTCTGCATTGCTGGCCCCGTCTGTCAACACATTACCTAGCCGATCGATAATCGCTAATTAAAAATGCAGACGGCCGGCGGTAAATTTATGCGCTTCGCGAAGACGATCTCGGTCGGCAAATAATTCTCTCGGGAAGGTAGGCGCGGTATAAGGACAACAGTTAAACAATAGACAAAGTATTCAACTGACCTGTGATTCAAAAATAACAATCTTGACTGCTGATGTCCCGCTCTGGCTGCGAACACTGACATCCAATTTCAGCAGCACATTTCTGCGATCTGTCTACGCTGAGGTCCGACTGGCGACTGATCACGACCAACTAAGTGCGACTTCACAATGCCTTCACGGGCCGAGTGAATTCCATGAGCCACGGAGAAGTCCTGAGTCACGGATTGTTTCACAATCCCGTGTTCCATGAGGCAATTGTGAGTCTAGCGTGATCTTGACCACGTACGCACTTACTGGGGGACATTCTAGATTTCTCTAGAAATAACCAGAATAGTGACGTCACGCACTACTTTCGACGGGAAACCCCCTGTTTATTGGTACATATTCCAGGGAGACTAACCCTTCGCCATCCCATCAAAGGGATATAACTCAGAGACCAGACTATCTGCAATCGTTTCGTCACACACTGCACCAATATTATTTGAGTTTATCATCCCAGAGACAGTACTATTTGAGGTTCATTACTGGACTTTGTTTTCCACCAATAAGATATAAAATATGAGTTTAACATCTCATACCCAAACAACCAACTACATGTTACATCTAACAGGATCAAGATATCACCTGTGAACAGTATTGGACCAATAAACCTATTTGTGTCTGAGCCACTATGGGTTCAGATAGCCCTTGACTCAGCTCATACTTATGAGGTATTAGGTATCTTAACTAACACTATAACATCCTGAAGTGACTAACCTGCGAGTGGTTTACCCTGAATTCAAATACCCGCTATGATGCACCATTTGTGGTGTTCACCATGTGTTCACATTCACAGACACTTGTGAGATGTCGTATTTAATATATGAGCATATTTTGTTACGTTTGTCTAGGGGATTCCTAATGGGATTATTTTAGATTCTCAATCATTTCACCACTTGAGGTGATCATGGAATTCTACCACAAACATAAGGATGAAAATACTTCACTTCTTTTTATAACTGTGTCCATGCGTACTTCTCAATTCCCACTAGATAACCATGTTTGAATTGTATATAGTGTTATAGAGGACATTGACTGTTTAAAACATATATAACAACCACTGTTGAACAAACATCAACAAGCAATTGACTTAAAAATCACATTTGGACAAAAAGTTCAGGCATTAAATCAAGATCTGATTAGACGTATATGTACATGTAATGGCCACACTGAATTTCCAGAACAGGCATAGGATGGAATGCAATATCATAAACACATTAAAATGTGATAACCCCATTGTCCCAAAAATCTACGCTTAAAATATCCACTAATTATTTCCTCCAGAGAACAATTATAATCTAGTTTTGAAATATGACATAATCCGGGATTGAAATCATATACACTCTTGTTCTAATGGGCGGTGTCCTATTGAAATCGAGGCCTGGGTCAGTCTAATTTTCAGGAGCTTCTACTTAAGACTTTGCAAAAGGGTACTTCCCTTCATCATCACAGAGATGAAAAAATTTACGACGGTCCAGTTGCTCTGTTTAGTATCAGATTTTCGACTTGGGGTTTAACAGGTGAGTCATACGTAGATAAATTCATTTCATTCGCAGGAACATACACTGTTGAGCAACACTAGTTGGTAGCATCTGGGATTATATCCAGGAGTAATCTGTTAGAGGCAAGGAATTTACGAAGAATAAATCCAGCATGCTGAGAGTCGCATTATTTTGTTCTGCGGTGTTTGTATACACATTGCTCCACTAATTTCATTCAGTGTCTTTGAGTTGGTATTCAGATCTAGGACTTTGGTTGTACTTGTTTATTTCATAGTCTCTTCTAGTGTCTTCCCATTGGTGTTCAGGTCTAAGACCTGGTGTTGATTTTGCCGCTGCATGACTAGTGTCGAAGGGTTATTCATTTTTGAATATACAACTGGGAATCAAACAGGCAGTTAAAGAGTTCTTTCTGCTATTAGTATTTACCTGGACTGTCCCGTGTCTCGTTGACCTTTCTGACTGGTGGTGCTTCAGGCGTTAGCTCACAGAAGTAAAGCAGACGATACGCTGGTGTTGATTACTCTGTATAGCTTTTTATCCTGATAGACATTTAGATACGGGAGTCTGTCCTGGATATCCTGACAGAAGTAAGACTTTACCAATAGCGTTGTCATTCATCTCCCAACATGTCTTTTGCTGGCTGCTGCAGCTAATAAGTGCAGCAGACACCATTTAGTTATTGGTCCAGACTATAGTTAGGACCTTTTCCCATTTATCACTTCCTAACGGCTGTTGACAGTGCATCCGGTTCGGTGATAATGTCCAAAAACCACCACCTCCCTTTCTAGAGCTAGCTCCAGAGAGTGAAATTATGTTGGGCTATTATTGCCATACCTATCGTTGGAGGCTTAACGTGTGTGTCCTTTGTTATCGCTGAACAAAATGTCTACTCGCTTTGTTAAATCTAGCGCCGGTCTTTTCCGTGTACTCAATCAATTACTGGCTTTGATTTAAACCGGGGCCGCATAAATTATGACTCACGCAGGTCACGTCCCCCTCCCCCCACCCCGACCCCCCCCCCCAAAAAAAAAGCTATGGTACATAACGAGTCAATATTAGGGAATTGTAGAGAAGTTTTAATATACTAAAATTCGCTTGACCCGATGTCGCTTTAAAAAACTTGCAGGTTTCGATCGATGACAGAAAGTCGGCCCCAAATGTCTACACACAGTCGGCATGTCTTTCATATGTTGTTGCTCGAGAAGGGACTATAGCGCCATCCGTCTGCAATGCGGCAGCCAGCCTTTGAAGTGATAGACGGAATGTCTGCACAGAGGTCAGCTAGATCTTGTGATGTAGGGAAATTATTATCTAGTTCACAGACGGGCAAGACTTTTTGTTGTACGGGAAACAGGTTCCCAGATGAAAGCAAAATAGACGGCGGGTTGTTTCCACCCAGTCTAAAACAGGAGAGAGAAATAGAATCTAGACGGTCTAGCGTCTAGACAGTTTTGTGACGTCATTTATTCCCAGTATAAATACGGTTGAGATAAACAACTTTGAGTTAGTTGACCGAGAGTTGTGAAGTGCTACGGATGTGTGCAATATTCCTTGTTTTTTTTTAGAGAGAGACTATAGTGTCTATTGTTGATAATTATCGGCGGGCATCGATCCAGTCTGTGATTTCATAATCTCCATCTACAACAGGAATAACTATATGGTATTCTATTAAACATATTTAACTTAGATTATTCTTAGGAATAGAGTGCAATACTGTGCGGTGATAAAATGTGTTATAAGAGCGTCGGCAACAGTAGCCTATCGCGTAGCTTAAACTAGCTGGTGTGAGATATCATTTAACTCAGTGAGTTAAGAACAATGTAGTGCGATGCTGTTTAGGGAGATTGAGGATGGTTGGGAGGGATTGAGGGAATGTGAAATGGTAGGATCTTCCAGTAGGGCATCTGCTGGGTTTCTACCCGTTCCCTTTAGTCTTTCCTTGTCTTAATAGGGCTCAGACCGAAGGGATGAACTCTTCGGCCTTATGACAGAGTTTGGTTCTCTGTTATTTTTTCTGAGTGAGGCCGGTGGCCTTCACTCACCTAATAAAGGTCAGAATCGAGTTGCTCTCACCATGTTTTTTCTCTATTCAACAGGTTCCACACGAATGCCTACGTTATTCTACCAAGAAGCTAGCAACAAAGTCATAGAAAGTGATGGCTCTAGTATTGAAGGCAGAGTGTACTGAGAGGCTTTTGCACCGGGCCCATAACCCAGATGGTCTGCAGGAACCTGGCCTCTGCTGAGCAGGAAATTATGTTTATAAATGTGTTTATTAAGTGATAGTTACATCACATTAAATTCAGGACACTGAAAATAACACTTGTACCAGGAACACTAGTAACAATAACTACCTGGAACAGTAACATTGTGTATGAACATTAGGGAAATCTTGCAAAAATTGAAATACGAACATTTAGGTTTTTCCAAAGTGACAGTAACAATAGTTGTGAGATTCTTTGAACACAGAACATTAATGAACAGAGTAGTTACACTGTGTGGGTTAGAATGAAGATCAATATTGGACTGTTTCCACTATTGAAGACCAGGCATCTGGGGTGTTCACAAGCTATCTGAAGAAGTCGACACGTGGCCTGAGAGACACATCACTTGGGTGAGGTTTTCTGTCCCTGATATGGTGATTTGGTATGGCCAGTACGATGATGAAGCAGACTGTACTCCTTGGCTGTTCGGTCTGATTCTGCATACACACTAGATTATACGACAGACATTCTACTCATACACTTCGCACATACATGACACTTTCCTCTATTAAACTAAATTGTTGTTTTGTTAGAGCCAGTGTTGTTGTTTAGTGTGTTTTGGGAAAAAAACGAGATGGGGCTTGATACAGTAGAAAGAGAGAGAGAGAGAGGGAGGGATCCAGAGTTCGACGGGGTTTTGTGGACAGAAATCAAGAAGATCCTCAAGATAGTGAAATGGGGTTAAAAGGATGTCGATGTTGATTCCCCTCACCCCAGGGACGACATTAAAATAATACACGACACCTGACCGTCTAAGATCTGTCGTTAACTAACGTCCTTTCCTACATATTAGTGCTGTCTGTCACTGTTGTCTTCGACACACATTTGTTACCGTACACTGCTTGCATTATTCGATGAATTTCCACTGGTCGACGTCCTTCAAATGGAAGAAACTGAATTACCTCTCTTTGAGCTTCTTTGAGTGGATTTTTGATCAACTAGGCCCTGTAAACGAAAGATTCTCGCTGCTGTTACGTTTATTGGAGACTAAACACTACCGGAAATGGTTATGTCCGAAACACTTTATTCCGTGGGGAGAATATCCAATAGGATCACAGCCTCGTCATCGACTGTATTAATTCTGCGCGGAACACCTTGCACACTATTCTATACGTATAGCAAAACAATTCCATGCATATTTACAATAAAATCGTATGACTACATAATGAATATCATAAAGCATTTACAAGATGTAGTCACGGATATAGCCGGTCTCTCTGGCCGAGGGGTTACACCACTTTCTCCATAATCCCGTTTATCACGCAGAGTTTCGTAGCGGGCGAGAACTGGAAGCGGTTCTACCCCCGCTGGTGACTTGCGGGATAACTGAGCCGGCCGCTCAGAAAGCAACGGCAAACTACTGAGCGTAATCTTGCCAAAAAATCAACAGACAGCTGAAAGATGCTGCTGTTGACAGCGATGTCCTGTAAAGGATATGCGAATTTTTAAAAAAATGTCACGGGTATATCAGGACAGCTGTACATCTCCCACACTTGCTGCTGTTCCGTGTGTGTTAACTACACCTTGGTTGATGTGTATATATGCTAGGATGACTGTTTTCATTCCAACTGACTTAGTAAAAATGCATTGGACCAAACATATCTGAAGGCAACGCCATGACAAGGACAAGTAACGTCCACTGTTGTAAAACTACCTGAACATGAATGTTGAGCACTTATAGAACAGCGTTCCCATTCTGTACATATTAGTGCTCAAGCTCATTTTTGGTAGTAAACTTCACATCATGATCAGTAGTAGCCATTAGAAGACGTTTGCATTAGAACTAATGATGATATAAGATTTTTCCACATGCATGCACACACACACACCAAAAAAAAAGAATAATTGTGGAGATTGTGGATATGTATCATGGCGTTAATGATTCTGGGTGTGTTGTATCTCAATCGCACCGTGTGGACTTCACTACATCTGAGCTGAATTCTGGATATACATCTTGTAATCATTGTAAATAATGTTTCGTTTGTTTTGTATATACGGGCAAGTAGTTCCCCAGGGGCCAGGGCCGCCCTATGAGGTTCTATATTTCTGTGTCATTCTGATGACCGCCTCTGCTGGTGACAGTGACAGTAACGACAAGTTAATCTTAGCCTGAAAGCCCGAGTAATGTTTCTATATAGATACATCCTTACATTATCCCAAGGCGCTATGTGCCAGCCAAATATTTGAACCAATTCAACAGCATGATCACATACAATCAAATTGAATGTAGACTTAATACATTAAAGTATTCTTACAAAAATATGGTTGTCGAAAATTACCCTGTAAGTAAAATAACCTATTGTCAAAACTATATACAATGGGAACTTATATTCAAGTTATCACATCTTCGCAATGCATATATGTGGCTTGCAAAGAAATTGAACATGATTAGTTTGAACATGTAGCACTCTTTCAGCAGGCTGAAAAATTGTGCAAACATATAACATGCCTTTTGTCTTAATTGCTGATTAATCTACGATTTGTGTCCCTTGTATAAATATTTACCATTCTAGATGTTCCTATTTATTGACAATGCATATTCTTATTTTACAGTTCATTACAGCGATCAGCACGAGTTTACGTGTTTAAGTCAGTTGCATATCCTTTACAGGATGTCGCACTAGTCAACCCCTAGAATTTATTTTGTGCTGTTTGTGTTCTCTTGGCAAGTTTACGTTCAGTAGTTTGCCATTGCTTTCTGAACGACTGGCACCCATACAATTTAGTAAAAACCCAAATCAAGGGCGGCATGTGGAGTTCAAACATGGACGACCAATATTGCTTCCATACCATGCATACGTTGGACGACCATGGTGTTCTAGAGCTTCAAGCAGAATCTAAGCGTACTCTGGTATTCTTGTTGATACCTCTATACCTACATCTACTCGCGTACCTATCTACCTACGTACCCACCTACATACATACCTCCACACCTACCAGCGAACCTACCAACCAACATACCTCTATATGTACCCTATAATCAAAGAAGAAACAAAAACAACAAACATTCATCTAAAGGACACCTCCCGAAACAAGTCAAGTATTTCAAGTTCTTAGGAAGTATAATATTTCAAATGGCAAATCAGTAGACGAGATCGAAAATAGATGCAATACGGCAACCAAACCTATTAGGAAAATGTAACAAATATTAAAGAACGCAAACGTGTCAATAGACACTATATCAAGCACTCTACAACACAATCTTCATTCAAACTCTATGCTACCAATGCCAAACCTGGACAATGGCAGGTAAAGAGAAAATAAAAATTGCAGCAACGGAGCTAAGAATCCTGAGAACAATATTCACTTTACCAAGAAGCGAAAAACACATCATAAATGACGAAATTATGACTAAAGTTGGGGTTGTAACAGCTACAATTTTATTAGTAAACAACAAGTTAAATAGATCGTGTGTATAACTAGGCTACCAACTAATACTATACCACAACAAGCAATGATAAACAGACCAAATGAAACCAGAAGAAAAAGCCGACCATGTAAAACATGGACAGAGGGAATAGTTCAGTCCATGGGAATCTCAAAATACGAAGCCCATAAGTGGGCACTCTCCGGCTGTTTGTCCTTCACTTCGACACCGCAAGGTACAAGAGGAACATGATGAGATGTACTCAGTGGGCGACTTTGTCGGTTTTATAGACCGTTTGTACTCATTTTCTGATTTTGTCGATTTTATAGACCGTGTGTACTTAATGTGTGATGTTGTAAGTCTTATAGACCTTTTGTACGCAATGGGTGATGTGATCGTTCAATAAATGTAACGGGTTCGAATCCTGGTGACTATAGATTTCAAACTGTATGTCACTTAATTTGCCCTCTATCTAATGCAATAAGTCACTGTCACTAAATGTAAGTAAGAAAGTGTCGAAATAGTATGTCATCAAGTGTGTCCTCTATCTGATGCAAGATGTCACTATCACCAAATGTAAGGAAGAGATTGCTGAAATGTTATGTCATCAAGTGTGTCATCTAGCTGATGCAAGATGTCACTATTACCAAATGTAAGAAAGAGAGAGCAGAAATGGTGTTCCATCTAGTGTGTCCTCTATCTGATGCAAGAAGTATATGTCACTAGATGTAAGGAAGAGAGTGCCAAACTGTTAAATAACTCCAGTTCTGCTGTATGGCAATGCATCTTGGGACGTGATAGAACACATTAGGAAGAGCTTAGATTCAATGGAGATGTGGTTCCTGGGACGAATGTTGTGAATGCCTTGGACTGCAACACTTGCCTGAAAGAGGCTAATTAAACGCTAACATTTATATACAACAATAATAAAGATATAAACTGCTTTCTTTTTGGCATACGATAAAAAGAAAGTGGATGGAGAACATCGTGACTAAATGAGAGATCGATGGGGATAGAGGCAGACCAAGAGAAAGTATGCTGGATGGATTGAGATGGTGGTATAGAGGAGTATCATCAAAACAATTGTTCCAAAGGTTTTGTAGTTTTATCAATATTCAGATGTTAAAAAAGTAAAGAATTAAAACAAAAAATTAAAAATTAAAACAAAACAGACGGAGAGAGAAATATTCATTGACTACTTCATTGAAATAGATTGCTCTTGTAAGATCATTAAAGATTTTGTGGCTTTTATTAATGTATGTTTGAGGACTTCAGAGAAAACCTACCTGCCAGACCATTATAAAACCATCTGTTGAAGAATAATTCTCTGAAAGCACATGTCTTACTCAGTTCGTTAAACGCTTTGTCTCTTCTATCTATGTGTGTGCCAGGACTCCACATTACACCTATCTGATCAAACATTGTACAAACGGCTGGTGGGGGTTAATTCTTTGAAAAATCCCGCTCTAGTCATTACATGAAGGAGTGTCAATTGTAAGCGATAGCTGCAGATTATCCATACCTGACCGAACATTCTCAAACAGATGGTGATGGATAATTCTTTGAAATAGCCCGCGCTAGCCGGTACATCAAAGAGTGTCACTTGTATCAACATAGGAGTGAGAGCTTCAGATTAAAGCTACCTGCACGACCGTTGTAACAACAACGGGTAAGGGATAATTCTTGGAAAACATGTCATACACAAAGCCTAAATCTGATAATTCCCGCCGCCAATGTTTAATTACCGCCCTATTCATAACGTTTACAAAGTCAACGCATGGGCGTCTACTATATATACCAGAAGAATGTGGTCTTCTGCCTCATTTCTTGAGAACATTTTCCAGTGTGTGCATCTGAAACTCATTTGTGATTTCACTATTTGGATATTTTACTGGCTTGTGATTTCACTATTTGTATATTATTCTGACTTGAGATTTCACTATTTGGATATTTCTCTGACTTGTGATTTCACCATTTGGATATTTTCCTGATTTGTGATTTCACTATTTGGATATATTGTTGACTTTTGGACTCGGTTGCGATACTTTTTGTTCAGAAATGGCAGCTTCTGGAAAGTACGATCTGGAGCCAGTGCACGTGTTTTCTGATTTCTTTGTCGATTGCAATCTCACTCGTGGGCCAGTCCTGGGCCGAGGAATGACTGGAGAAGTTGTTCTAGCCACTATGACTAGTAATCCATCAGTACAGATTGCCGTGAAAGTGTTTTCATTGCTGACGCCAGATGGAGGGATTAGGAACAGAAGATTGTTTAATACAGAGGTCAAGGCATTGCATAGTCTGTCGCATCCTCATGTCATTAGACATCTGATATCAGCTCGATGTGATGAACACCTGGCCATTTCTACTGTCTACTGCCCTAACGGAAACTTGACCTCTCAAACCGTAACCCAAGATTTAAGCATCAAGTATTTCGTCCAGTTGGCGTGTGCGGTGCGATACCTCAATGATAAAAAGGCAATTGTGCACAATGATATCAAACCTGATAATATTTTCATGGACGCTAACAACGACCCGGTTCTTGGGGACTTTGGTCTGTCGGTGGTTGGCTTTCCTCGAGGAATGTCCATGATTTCTTCTATAGGCACGGGTGGCACATTTGGCTTCAGGGCTCCAGAAAAAGCCAGCCACAGACTCATGAATCCGTATAAGATAGATCCGCACTCACTGGGTGTGGTACTCTGGTGCATGGAGCTCAAGACGCTGCCAATATCCGACAAGGTCCACGATTGTCTGGACATCGATCTGCTGATGTCTATTATTGCTCAACCTGTGCGTCGATGCCTGAAGCGCACTCTACACAGTGACCCTGAAGTGAGAGCATCAGCCGCGACATTGCTGAAGGAATTACACAGAGATGGAATCTATAGCAGCCTTATTGACAGCCTGTAAGTATATATTCTGTATATTGTATCGTTACATTAACTATTAAACTAATCAACAGTTGGTGCTTATTTTCAGTATATTTTAATCACTAAAGATACTACTAACATTAATTGCATTTCTAACTTTCTAATATGTTTTATCTGTCTACTAGAAATACGTTAATTTAGATTAATACGTGCTACGTTAGTAAATAAATGAAACGTTAGTGA
This sequence comes from Cepaea hortensis, assembly GCA_963921405.1. Taxonomy (NCBI): domain Eukaryota; kingdom Metazoa; phylum Mollusca; class Gastropoda; order Stylommatophora; family Helicidae; genus Cepaea; species Cepaea hortensis. Next base: position 93,533 of record CAWUFQ010000010.1, on the reverse strand, counting down.
TTATGTAACATTAACAGTGGTTAGTGAATAATAAGGAGCGGCTGGCCGAGAGGCTAGAACGCCGGACTCTCATTCGGGAGGCCCGGGTTCGATCCCTCGGTAAGGTGTCGGATTTTTTTCTGTCGGGGGCAAAAAGAAAATCCTAACCTGCACAGTTCGCGGCGACTGCACTAGCCAGGCGGCCTTTATTCCTCAGGCTCAAAGACCCCTCTGCCATACACCGCAAGGTACTATATTGGCAGTAAATGACAGTTTTGACAGTGAATAATAAAGATTCTTAAACATTGAGAAGATCGACTTCGTTACACCGGATTTTATCCCGTGTAGCTCGATCTCTTCCCGCAGAGCGGCATGCTTCAGGCGTTGAACAAAGGAAGAACTCCGTAGCTCCGGGGACGACCCCAAGGATTCTAAAAGAAATTCACTTGTGAAACGAAAGACGTAGTCCGGAATCGAACCCACATCCTTCGGAGCAAGAGGCAGACGTCTTGGCCATTTAGCCACGGAGAGTTCCAGTGATTAGTGAATGAGTAACATTAACATTAGTTAGCTTTAATTAAGCGTGTTTAAAAAATTACATTACACATTTTTATATGACAATAATACACAAGTGTTTGAGAAATATAACGTAACTGTTTAATTAAAGTATCAGCGTATTTTTTTTTCTGTTCAACATTCACAATAAACTATATTATACTTCAATGCTGCATATATTACCACACAAACAAGAGAATCACCCTGTGTATATTATCACAGATACAAGAAAGGCAAATATCCATGAATATGATATCACAGAGACAAAGACAATCAAATGCCACGTATATAATATCACAAGGACAAGAATATCAAAAGTCAATCAATATAATATATCACAGACAAGGAGATAAATTTGATGCGGCGAAAGTAGACTAAATAGCTCACGGCGCAGACTCAGTTCCAACAATGAGAAAACCAACCCTGACAGTAACACTATAGCCGGTGTAGAATACTTACTTGCCGCCCCACTGAGCATGTGTTCGAATCCTCACAGAGGCAGCCATTAAATACATAAACAGGGCTCACAGGGCGAATCATTCTAAATGGGTGCCCAGAAATCGTCTGGAAAGTAAAGTCGACATAGTCATTTAGCAAATACGCGCTGAGTGTTGATTGTACTACACAAACATGGGGCTAGCACCATGTAGCGAATACATAGCCACACGTTATACATGACCACAAGTTGTCATCAGTAATTGGGATTTGTTTAAACTACACGCGAGCAATAACTTTGAAATTAATAAAAGCTTCTAGTTAACGCAATAACTGACATGATGTTACTTTTTCAGAAACCATATTTGTTGTTACTCATTAACTAACTAATGTTACTATTACTTATTCTCTAACCAATCTTTATGTTACTTATTCATTAACTAATGTTAATGTTACTCATTCACTAAACACTCTTACTGTTACTTATTCACTAACTAATAATAATGTAACTCACACACTAACCGCTCTTTATGTTACTCACTAACTAACTAATGTTTATGTTACATTTTCACTAACGTTTCATTCATTTACTAACATTACTCGTGACACGCATGCCAGAAATGGCTGGGTCACCATCTTTTTAATCAGACCACGTGGCATATTTAACTGCCTCGTGACCGTCCCAAGTCCGTGGAAACTGAGAGGGAAAAGATGTAACACTAACTTAAATCGCGCTTAAAAATAACCGTTGGCCCATTAGTCTGACTCATCATCATCAGTAAGTGCCATGCCGATAAACGTGAGCGGTCATATTCCGCCAAGTCACACGATCACCAGCATCGTGGATCAGCTCTGTGTTCTTGTCTCGAACATACCACATGGCCAAGCCATCCAGGTATTTACTTCTATGCCTTCACCTTATTCTTTTCCCCTCAATCTTGCCAGTTGTCACCAAGTTCTCCAATTCATTTCTTCTCAAATCGAGTCCAAACATTTTGCCTATCTACATCTAATTTCTCTATTCAGTCTACGGTTTCATTTGTTTCTTGTAGAACTTGGTCAGTGGTTTTTCTGTCTGAACATGGTATTCTTTGCATTGATTTTAAAAACTTCATTTCCACTGCCATCAAGATATTTTTAGCTTGTCTGCTCATTGTCCACGCTTCACGCCCATACAAAAGTACATGTTCTGTGTAGCACTTCAACTCTCTTTTTCTTATTGCAAATGACATCTTTTCATTGTTCAGTTTGCTTTCCTGCCATCAGATGTTGTGACTGTTGAGATAATTGTACCGATTCACTTGTATAAGAATATTCCCAGTTACTTGAAAATACATTGTCTGACTCAAATTATTTTTAAATATTCCTAGACAAGAAATGCTGCTATTTCAATGGGTAGATGTGAATTATATCCGTATATTCCATAGTTGTGGGTTCAGATTGAAGATAGAACCCGCTAATGAAGTTGTCTGTGTAGGGGTGTCTAGTTGGTCCTTAGTCGAATTACTCGCCTCCCTGTATAGAGACGCTGTTGACAGGGTTCGAATCCCGGTGGGGTAACTGTAGCTCTAAATTGTTATCTTGTCTAGTGTGTCCTCCACTATCTTCATTATTTCCGTTCGCTTGTTTTGAACTCAAGCGTAGGTTCTTGTAATTTACTTTACCAAGTCAAGGACGAAATGTCAACTTGTTAGTCCAACTTGCCGGTGTAAGCGTTGAAACCGCTACCTCGGTAAATGCGCACCGGATGTTTACGAAAAAGCGCCCTTATCCTTTCAGCTATGCTGATCTGGTCTCCCTTTCTATCTTCTACTTCGTGAGTGCCAAACAATACACTTGAATCTATTGAAGAACTGTCGTTATGTCTTTCATGGTGTTCTCCGATTGAGATTTATGTCTATGACAACTTATCTCTATATGTATAGAATTCCAACAATGGAACATCAACCCTGGTCCATCACATACTAGCTCGACTTGTGAGGGGTGTCCATGATAATATGATTTAATTGAGCTAAGAACCGACATCACTGCACTCAGGACATTCCCACAAACACTCCGTCCCTCGTTCAACAGCCAGTGATGAGTTATACTACTAATCATTCCCACCGATAGCGGAGTTTACAATTTCTCATGGTCTTCATTCTCAGTTTTTAGATTCGTTCAGAGCTCCTGCCTATCCCCCGCCATATCATTTTCTTCACATATGGCTGTTCAGGTTTTCTCCACCTGGTCCCACGGACGCCCGACCACCTTTTTCCTGTCTATCGGTAATCAACCACCGTGAGATGCATTCCCTGACAGCCTATTAGTCTGTTTATTTCCCCTAATTCCCGTATGACCAGGGCAGTAAAACAATACAACTCTCACGTACTGTCAACTCTGAAGCGAGGCAAGCGATTCTACACCTAGCATCCTTTCTCCACCTTACTAAGCATACTCCGTGAGTCCTTAATGAATGCAATGCGTGCTGCCGCGGTCTCCTGAAACATACATGTCACCAAAAACACATTTAATCGAACACACATGTCACCAGAAACATGTCCTCAAAACACAAATGTCACCAAAACCAAACGTGTCACATAAAAGTGTCACTAAAGCACATGACACCAAACAAAAGTGTTACTAACAAAACAGATCACTAAACACACATGTCACCAAAAACACAAATGTCACCAAAAACACAAATGTCATTAAAAAAAGACTATCCACCCATCGTGTGCCATGCTGATAAGCGTGGGCGGTCATGTTTTGCCATCTCACTCGATCACCAGAGTCGTAGATCAGCTCCATGTTCCTGTCTCGACCATGCCACATGGCAAAATCTATCCAGGTATTTACTTCTCTGTCTTCCCCTTGGTCTCTTCCCTTCGATCTTGCCAGTTGTCATCAAGTTTTCCAGGTCATTTCTTCTCATAACATGCCCAAGAAATTTTGACTGTCTACGTCTAATGACTATAATCAGTTTACGATTTTAAAGAAAAAACTCACAAATGTCACCAAATACACATATCAGTGCCGGTGGGTTCAAGAAGACGCCACCTGTGACAAGTGCTTCTGAACAAAAGCTGCATGTCCTGTACGGAACGATGTACTCAACCCCAGCACCAGGTAGATTTACTAGACAATTTTACGGACTGGCCGAGTGGTGCGGATGCCGGAGACCCCGGTTCGAATCCTCGTTGAAGGTGTGGAATTAGTTCTGTCGTGAGCGAAAAGAAATCACTAACCTGCAGAGATCGCGGCGACTGCACTAGCCAGGTGGCCATAATCCCTCATGCTTAAAGCCTCCGGCCACCCCTCCCCAACCTCTTCTGTACCGCAAAGTACCACAGACAGTAGATGCCAGTTTGTCATTGCTTTCTGAACGAGAATTCGACGTAAACGTCCAAGTGACCGATGTGTAGAATTAACCACTACGTTTGGCTAACCACATGCGTGTTGCAACCCCCGTTGCGGACTTGTGTGTTGATATTCTGGCAGCGGCATTATGCATAGTATACCAGTGTGGGATGTTGAATTGTTGAAACTTCTGACTTTTCCATTTTTCACACTGGGCAGTGGGGAACATTTTGTGTGATACCCAATAGCACAGAAACGGAGCATAATGTGGCGACCATTTGACGCAAAATTGTAACTGCGACTACCCAACTAATTGCATTCGTTTATGATTGTAATGACATGATCTCATGGCATTATGTTTTATTCTTATCGTCTTTGCCTTGTGGCGTTGGTGATCATGTCTATTCACAGCCTTCTGTCTCGTGTGCCGCCAATCTTCTCATCGTTAATGCCGTGTGGCGTTGGTGATCGTGTCTATCCACAGCATCTGTCTCTTTTACTGCCAATTATTTCTGATACTGATGTTCCTCCATCCATTGATGTCAGGCTATCCGGTAATCATTTCCGTTGGTCCCCCCGCCTGCCTTTCTCCCCCCCCCCCCCCCAACCTTCTCGTTGTAACCAGATACTCCAGCCGTTCTCTTCTCATGCTAGTAACCAAATCGCTGTGTTGGCTACATTCGTTCAGTCTATATTCATTGTTTTTTTTTTCTATACGTGGTCTATAGTTTCATCATATTTCTATAAAACCACATAATCCCTCAATTGTCTGCTAACTGTTCATTATCTTACTTAGAACAGAATTACCGTCTCTGTGGCGAGTAGCTTGCGAACGCAAGTCGTAATCCCGCATACAGCATTCGAAACAAAGCTGTGGGCGATTTGGCTGCAGACCACCGTGCGTTGGTATTCATAAAATGGTATGGGTGCCATTCGTTCAGAAAGCAATGGCAAACTAATGAACGTAAATGTGCCAAGAAATCGCAACAGCTACAATATGCTGGAGATGACTGCGTCGTACTGTAAGGGATAATCAACTAACTAACAACAGAATTAACTCATTATAGCTCTTAAGAACTCTTGTCCTCACCTCGACTGACACAGATACATGGCAGAGGTTATTCTACGTCTTGTGACATGCCGCCGAGGCTTGACCTGATCTACATTATACTTCCTTAAATAATTATATACTCTTGCGGCTGGTCATGGGTTCAACCCGCACGAGTGCGGGGTCGATTTGTTAAAACAGGCGGACCCAGCCTAAAATGTGTCCAGCAAATGTCTTGGGAGTAAAGACGGCTGGCATGATAATAACCAGAGTGTCTACTGAGTTACATTTGGTATATACAAATACGGATCTATATTTTAAATGGGCCTTACTCTTGCAAAAGGCACCTTAGTATATTTATTGTTTAATGGGAGAAAGATAGTTGCATATTCTTTACAGGACGTCGCAGTCAACGCCATCATTTTGTGGTTGTTTGTGATTTCTTGGCAAGTTTACGTTCAATAGTTTGCCATTGCTTTGATGAAATGGATGAAACCAATTATAAAACATGACATCGACCCCTTATTTATCGTCTGTCAGTTCTGTTAAGTTCTTATCTCTCGACAGCCGGTCTGTGTGATTTTGATAACATTAAAAAAGCAAGAACTGCTAGTATTTACTCGTAAATCAAGCAACACCGTAATGTCGGTTCACGCCTTAGTGCAGTATCATGACCGCCGCACTGGACTGGTGTTAGTGGTCCACCGAGGCCTGTCTGACAGTGTTAGTGGTCCACCGAGGCCAGTCTGACAGTGTTAGTGGTCCACCGAGGCCTGTCTGACAGTGTTAGTGGTCCACCGAGGCCTGTCTGACAGTGTTAGTGGTCCACCGAGGCCTGTCTGACAGTGTTAGATATCCATGGAGGCCTGTCTGACAGTGCTAGTGGTCCACCGAGGCCTTTCTGACAGTGTTAGTGGTCCATGGAGGCTTGTCTGCCGCTGTAAGTGATCCGCAAAGGCCTAGTCTGATTGTAGAGACCGTGTATTGTAAATAAAGCATGATCCCTCTCTCGGCTTGTCTAGTTTGCTCCTGAAGTAAGGTAACACCAACAATTCTGAAACAAACCTAGCTGCAGAAGCTTCTAGATAAGCAAAGATATACTCTAACTGTCCGTCTGTCGGAGCTTCCATCCTAGAAGAGTAGCCAACAAGGGCTTAGTACCTCTTCTGGCATGCCACGACATTTAGTCTTTAGGTTGCTTTCCCTAGCAACAGGATGAGGCATGTACCCTCTTAATGTCGCTCATCTGCCCGAAGTCGTTGGCACATTGTGGGGTGTCTTGTTTGGTGAGCGCCTCCCAGCATTCGGAGTTAACAGAAAGCAGGCAGTACGGCCTATTATCATACGGTAGCTCAGTCATATCTGACTAAGAGCTGAAACATTGTTTCTCGAATGTTTTTTTTTCGAATTTCCATTACAGGAAATTGCAGTAAACACAAACATTTTTCACTGCTGCTGATGTCTTGAAAAGATTACGCTTAGTAGTTTGCCATTGCTTTCTGAGCGACCGGCTCACATATCCCCGAAAGCTCCCCCGATGTGTCTCCACCTTGCCGTTGTGGGGGAGCTTGCGTATCCCATCGACCCCATGTGCTTGCCGATGGATGAAAACCACATATCGGACAGCTCTTGGGATAGGGACCAGACTAAGAGAGACACAACCTGCTGCTCTGCAGGTAGACTGAGGATAACAGTCAAAAGATTAATAAATCAGGTACACGAAGGCAGAAGACCTTGGTACGGACAATACTATAAGGCTCTCTGTCGAGTGCTGTGGCTGAACGCCTCTAAGCCACAAACCCGCGGATCTGAGAGCCGGGCCGATACACACCTACCGATAAATAGAGGTGAGATACTGAGCAAGCTACATGCCCATTTCTGATACTTGTTTGAAGGCTCTCAGCTGGGGGATATGACGGATTCCCGGATGAGAGGGCCTGGCCGTTTCTCGCTCACTGCTACACGGAGGTAAGGTGCTGAGCCGGCAGCACATGTAGCCTACCTCGTGAGCGAGTACAAAAAGTCAGAAAAGTGCTCCAGTCGAAGGAAATGGTTACGAAAACTGTTTGTATCTAACTCATAGAGAGTGTAGACAAAAGTGGAAGAACGTCTCAATGACGCGAAATGGAACGCACGGCGAGCGAACCTATTGCGTGGTCTGAAGTCAAAAGCAAAAGCGTACCGAGTGGATGTCGCTCGCGGTCTGACCACTCCTGGTGTGTGCTTGAGCGATCTGTGGCAAGCGAGATGCCCAACACAGGGAAGGGAGGAACTAAAGCAGCCATGAGCAGGACGTGGCAACTCCTCGGGTGAGCCCAGTCCCAGAGCAATATGTGCCGGATCTGCAATTATGGAAGTCTCCTTGGATAGCGAGGGAATGCCCATGGTTTGTCCCTGCCTTCTCTTGAAGGCCGACCGCGATGTCGTTGATCGTTCTATCTTGACCAGCTGAGATGTTGGCGACATCACAACAGTCTAACGTGCCTCGAAACCAGAGGAAGGCTAACATCATTAAAAAATGCCCGCCGGAAGCCGGAAGTGTCGTCCTACGGGTGGCAAACTAAAAATTGACACTACGCAATTACGTCCGAGTGAAATGTCTCGTCCGAATGTCTCTCGTGCTAGGAACAGCTCTGACTACCTAGTTTCCGAATGCCGCTCTTGTTCGGAACAGCTCTGACTAGGTTGTTTTCCGAATGTCTGTCGTGCGTGGAACAGCTCTGACGGGCGCAACGACAAGCACATGTCCGAAAACTCGCTGAGTGGATGCCGTCTGCAAACCTGTCTGGTTTGTGCGGGAATGGCCCGGGGCAAACGAAATGACCAATATATTGAAGTGAGGATTTAAAGCAGCCATGAGCAGGACGTGACGATTTCCCTCGGTGAGCCCAGAACCAGGGCAATATGTGTCGGCCCTGCAACTATGGAAGCAACCTTGGATGGCGGAAAATGCTATGGACTGTCCCTGCCTTCCTTTGAGGGATGACCGTTGTCTTCGACCGTTCAACCTTGGCCAAGCAGGGTTGTAGATGGCACCACAAAAGTGAGAGTCTCACAGGAATGCTACCTGGTCAAAAAAGCACGCTATTGTCGGATGTGTTGGCCTACGGGTTTCGGCCCAAGGGCGCACAACAGACACACCGCAATCACATCTGAAAAAAACACTCCGGATGAACGAAAAGAAGAAGAAGATATCCCCGAAAGTAACCAACGCGACGCGATTCGCTACCGAATTTCGCGCAGCTGCGTTACCTACGTGAATAAACCGGATTGTGGAGAAAGTCGTTAACATTTTGCCAGGGAGACTGTCGTTCATCGAATACAGTATATGAAATTCGGTCTGCTCGTTAATTCTGCGATTGCTAATCAGAAAATGTTCTGTGATGGCCGAACTTTATTTAAGGCGTATGTGTTAAACTTTATAGCATGAACGCCCAGGACACTCCATGGAAAATACATCTGGGGTGTTCTTGATTGTTATTTCTTCATTGTCGTTGGTGTTCTGGTTATGTCTACACAGGAATTCCCGTGTTCTATGGGTTAAATTAGTTGTTTTAGTCCACGCTCTCCTTAAAGGACCGGATAACAAACGACGACCGTCAGTTTTACCCTATCTTTTGTTTTCTGCTATTCCATTATATTATCATCATGTACCATGCCAATAAGCGCCGACGGCCTTGTTTCACCATCTCAGACGATCACCAGAGTCGAGGATCGGCTCTGTGTTCTTGTCTCGATCATGTAATATAGTCAAACCATCCATTACATCTCTACCTTCTTCCTTTTGCTTTCTCCTCAATCTGAGAGGGAAAAGATGTACCACTAACTTCAATCACGATTAAAAACAACCGTTGACCCATTAGTCTTATTCATCATCATTAGCATGTGCCATGCCGATAAACGTAAGCGGTCATATTCCGCCATGTCACGATCACCAGAATCGTGGATCAGCTCTGTGTTCTTGTCTCGAACATACCACGTGGCCAAACCATCCATGTATTTACTTCTATGCCTTCACCTTATTCTGTTCCCCTCAACCTTGCCAGTTGTCACCAAGTTCTCCAATTCATTTCTTTTCATAACGTGCCCGAGCATTTTGCCTATCTACATCTAATTTCTCTATTTAGTCTACGGTTTCATTTGTTTCTTGTATGACTTGGTCAGTGGTTTTTCTGTCTGCCCATGGTATTCTTTGCATTGTTTTTAGAAACTACATTTCCACTGCCATCAAGATATTTTTAGCTTGTCTGCTCATTGTCCACGCTTCACGCCCATACAAAAGTAATGGTTCTGTGTAGCACTTCAACTCTTTTTTTTTTTCTCATTGCAGATGACATATTTTTATTGTTGTCCTGATCGTTGGGGAAAAAGTGACCCATATTTTTCGATCCTCAAAGATGTACGTCGGCGATTGGGGGTGAAGGTTCAATGAACGCGACTTGCATTACTGCATATTGGAAGCAGATTGATTGTTGATTTTTAACTATGACAGGAGCGTTGTCATTCAGAGAGCAATGGCAATCTACTAAATATAAACATACCCTGCAAATAGCTGACACAAATATAGGGTTGATTGCGACGTCGTGTAATTGACGTGTTGCAACTTTTAACTCATAGCCACACCAGGTTCTTTATAACATTAAAACTGCAATAGCGATTGTAAATACTAATTTCTTTACGCCTTTCCTGTCGGGGCAGTGGTCCGGTTTCAATCCCCAGGAGAGCCAGGAATAATTTTTTCGACAGTACAGCTCTTAGGACGACATCCATCCATCCATCATGTGCCATGCCGGTAAGCGTGGGCGGTCATGTTCTGCCATCTCACTCGATCACCAGAGTCGTGGATCAGTTCAGTGTTTCTGTCTCGACCGTGCCACGAGGCCAAGCCATCCAGGTATTTGCTATGTCTTCCTCTTGGTCTGTTCCCTTCGATCTTACCAGTTGTCACCAAGTTCTCCAATTCATTTCTTCTCATAACATGCCCAAAAAAGCGTGCCTGCTTCCCCGAAGGTCATGTGTTCTTTTCCTTCTGCTGCGTTCATCCGACTTGTTTTTTCAGACCTTATTGCGCTGTGTCAAGTTTTGTTTCCTTAGGCCGACACATCCGACTTCTGCGGATGTTTGTTCGAAATAGCATCCGGACATATTTCCAAATCTGACGTTGTTTCCCACATTGACGCGCCTAAATTCTGTAATCTGAAAGGTCATGTGATGCGAAGTCTGCCACCTTGATATCAGTCATATAACACCTAAAGTGCCGAGTTGTGTATATGTATTTCTAGCACCATGTGTCCAGGCAAGCACGCGCTTAATCACTATATTACAACTGCTCTTCTTTTGTTATATACAATCATATACGTAAATATCATTTACTGGAGTGCGACGTTTCAGTTTCAGGCCTACATATTTAAGGCTACAATATAATGATGAAGTGAACAGTTCCCTTCCTCGGCTTCTATCTTTTCCAAATAATTCAATTTCAATTCTTTATCATATCTGTTGCCAATTTTCATGAGCCTATGTCGTCCTAAGAGCTGTACTGTCGAAAATATTATTTCTGGCTCTGCTGGGGATTGAAACCGGCAACATTTTTGTTTTCAGAATGTTTAACTATAATACACGGTCGCAATAGTTAGATTCTGTAACATACTGTATTATATGTAATCTGATTATTTGTATTCCGAACATTAGCCCTTTCTTTTTTAATTGACATTTACCTGGAAACGTATTTAAAATACAATAAAACTATTGCTATTGCATATTGATTATTAAACATATTTTAATTGTATGAATAGTTAAACGAGCGATTACCGGGCGTCTCTGGCAACAGGGAGGAACCACATCCCGTATACAAATTATGTTCTTTCAGCTCAATATCTGATGCGTGTCCGGTTCAGACGCTACGATTTTAAACTAAATTTTGGATTAGGTGTCATGACTGGGGCTTGCCTCGTGTTGTCCCAGTATTGTAGTTCTTCTGGGAATGGCATAAAGCAAGTAATCTCCTATTTTATAGCATTTGTATGCTGCTTGTGTTTTCTTGCCAAGTTTATGTTCAGTTGTTTGTCAGTGCTTTCTGAACGTCCGACACTCATACCATTTCGTAAATAACGGTCTGAAGGTGGTCGCTGTTGATCTATAGCCTGTGTTATTTCCGTGGCGTTATATATGTTCTTTAGAGTAATAGTATAATAGTGTAATTGTGTACTTTTCTCAATTATTTGTATGTCTGTTTTAAGTAACGTTAAATCTAATTTGATGTTCTTTAGGTCTTCCCTTACATGTTATTATTCTTAACCGCATCTGTCCTATAATTGCACTTGGTCGATATGTCCGTCTGCCAATGGACTAGTGTTTGCTATTAATATACTGCTTCTGAATTTCTTTGAAATCAGCATGCCCACGTATTTAGTCGTCGAGAGTTATGATTGAAACAGGTGTTACCTATTATCATTTCACGAAATTACCTATTATCATTTGACGATATTACCTATTATCATTTGACGATATTACCTATTATCATTTGACGATATTACCTATTATCATTTGACGATATTACCTATTATCATTTGACGATATTACCTATTATCATTTGACGATATTACCTATTATCATTTGACGATATTCCACCCATGCAATTAAGCTGTCACCTCTCACATTCCTATCGCCAAGGCCACAGTCACCAGTCACAACACTCAACATTTCGTTGCCTACATTGGCATAGTAATTGTTGTTTTAATTAGCCTAAACTGGATACCAAGAAATATCCACAGTAGTATCAGACGCCAGATAAGATCTGACTGGATGACGGTTAGACTATAGAAATGTGGAGCTAGCACCATATACTCATGACGCCTCAGTGTGTGGAAAGGGGTCATTAATATTTATATTGTATAAAAGGCACACCGTCAGGCCGCGAGTTTGCGTTTGAAGTTCGGTGAGCTGGTGGCGGGATATTTGGACCATTACCTGCATTGGTCAGTTGGACATCAACTTTAACTTCCCGTTCAGAAAGTAATAGCAGACTATAGAATGTAAACATTCCTAGAAAAGGAACCTCCTGTTGGGTTCATCGCAACCTCCTGCACAGGATGCATTAACTGTATAAATACAAAGGCAATACAATTACGTGATTTTATTTTGAAGGTTCTAATTTTGATAATGAAGACTAAAAGGATCACACAGATTTCACTATAATCTGACCGATTATGCTGTAATTAGGTAATGATGTTTGTGATAAATGCAATCGAATTGGACGTAAACCAAAAGTTAGCTACATCGTGTGATGCATAATTGCTCTTAGGTTTGTTGAAGAATGTCTCGGATACCACCACCACAATTGCAAAGATATGTGGCGTCATGCTTGATTTCTTTGTTGGTGACAGCCCGAGTTTTCATCATCATCATCATTGGCACCTTGCCGTCTTGACAGACGATAGTTTGTGCTTCTCTAACTTTATCCCGCGTTTTCTTACCTGACAGTGACAGTCGTCTCAGCTCAGTACATCAAATGTACGTCACTGTTGGTCACCCGTATGTGAGAACATCAAGGCTAAGTTAGACATTGTCACACGTACCGAAGCCAAGTGTTTGCATACTTGTCACTCTGAAAATACCATTTAGATTTCAATTGTATACATATCTGACACCCAAATGGTACAGTCTGCTATAATTAGTACAAATGAGGGCGGGTATGTGTTCCTCCACGCTGATCTCATTATTGATGTTCTTGCTGTTGCTGTTTTTTTGCTGTTGCGGTGTCCGGGCATCGTCGTTCAGCCTAACGCACTGTATAAACATGCACACATTCATCAACGTTTTGCCTTGTTCCCTATTGTACTTGATGGATGCATACACGTTCTGACATTGTTCTTACCATAATCATCATGACTGTATTCTTCACTCCCCAACTAACCATTGTCTCTTGGCGCAACGTTGTTTGTTTTCCTTAATTTTGTTGTGTAATACCCGCCTGCCGGTCTCTCTGGTCTAGGAGTTACACGACTTTTTCCCGTATACTCTCGTAAGTAGCGTGACGTTGCGCGAGAATCGGTAGCGGTTCTCTCCGTGTCAGTAACTTAGGCGTATGTGAGCCGGTCGCTCAGAATGCAATGGCAAACTACTGAGCGTAATCTTGCCAAGAAATCAACAATCAGCTGGAGGATGCTGATGTTGACAGCGATGTCCTGCAAAGGATATGCGAAAAAAACATGTCCACCTACCCCTTACCGTAATATTTCTGTTATTTTTCCTATTGCTTGCATGTCCCTAGCTTTACCGCATTGTAGGTAGTTTGTAGTCATATGCTATGACGTCACAATCTCAAGAATGTGAGAAACTGGGAGAGGAGAGAAGGTAGCTATGCCATAGCCAGGCATTCCACAAAAATACAGGGATATCATTTGAGAGAGACAACTGGCACAAGACACAATTATCATTCCGGGCTGTGATCTAGCTGTGTGTCACACAGATTCCTGCATCCGCTGTCTTGTGGGCACATCGTGTATTCGCAGTGAAATATTTAAAGTCACACCCTGTGAACTACAGTGAATGTAACGAGAGAACAGTTGGAAATCATTCATATTGTTCAATGTCATCAATTACAAACATCATATGTGCTTGCATACCCAATGACATCATTGCGCAAGCTCTAGTTTGGTTTTTTTATTTATTGTTTGATCTGAGATCATCGGGCATCATAACAAGGATCATGTTGGACGTCCACGGCAGCAGGTTTAGAATTTGTTTGATAAATCAAACATATCGGATACATCAAATGCCCCAGTAATATAAGACTCCATCAGTTTCGGTATATGATGCCATCATTTAACGTTGTCCACACATATTGACAAACTACGACTGCCAAATCTGAACAATTGCCCTTAACTGTAAAAGTATATAATAAGCTTAGTTCAACATGCACAAGATACACAACGTATATAACTACAGACATGTGGTGTAGGGTAAAGAGAGATGGATAGTACCCCACGGTGAGTGGCAGCCATATCCCAAAGGGTAGACAAGGATCCTGTTTGGTTCCCATCTCTTTACATAGCTCATGTATGGCTTCACGAATACCGCTTGTGTACGGCGGTGGCCACACCACGATGTCCATCCTTAGTGCACAACGATTGGGACGGTGGAGAAGGCGGATGAATCTAAATAGATCAAAGGCTTCGAAAGCGAAACAGCAGAGTGTTGGCACACATGAGACGTGTTCAGGACACGATAGTGAACATGGCTGGCCATCATGGAAGAGATTGGGAACTCACAATGTAATATCTCAAAGACAGCATTGGTAATTCAAAAACAAGGAAACAGCGATACGGGTAATTCTTGCCCCACTGGATATGAGCATGTTCTAAATATTCACAGGGAAGAGACACTTCCTATAGTGAATAAAGAAGTGTATAATGACGAATGCATCTCAAATTCTTTTGAAAGGGTTCATTCTGACAATACCTTCATGAAAAGTAGGAGGTGAAGTCTAAGAATTGGTACCTTGAACGTACGCACCCTATATAATGCAGGTGTCAGAGTCTTGCGTAGAGCAAGATAAGTAGCTCGTTTTCTGGCAAGTGTGAAGCAATATCAAACTATCAAATCACACGAAGTGAATATCCGAAAGTATTATTCACACGCTTTATTTACGCGCTGCATTTATTATCGCACAAACATCGCGCAATGACAATCCATAGCAATCATTACGGCATGAACAGTATCACTACAATACATAATAATACATGCAAGCAATAAACATCTCACTTACAAGTCAAACTATTCACGCGTTCGAATCTGTCTCCCACTGTCGTACAGGCTAGCTCTCAATGCAGATTCAAACACTCCTCGCATACCCATGCGACCTGTCCATTCAAACACCTAAACCCGTCTGCCAGTTGTGGCGTTCTACACGCTACACGCCAGTCGGCGCTCACGTCAGCTAGTGTGACCCCTGCAAGGTTCACGGGTTGTACTGCTGACCAGCGGTCGTTTAAGCTTCGCTCAATTGCTGTGCTTGGCTGCTTATCCGGGCGTCGTCGAAGACGCCGCGTCTCTCTGCAGTGTTTAACATCACTCAGGGTTGCGTGTTGTTATGTTGTCTGGCGTTGGTACAGACAACGCGTCGCAACCTCGGATGTGAGACCTTGACACTCTCCAGACAACTTTTTCATGAAAGGATTTCCTTTCATGTACAATATATATCTAGGTGTTATTAAACATGTCAAAGTCGAACATTATACCTTAACAATTATAATAAATATATACAGGTGAATAGTAAACAATATGTATACACCAATTATGTTGCACTATGAAGTACAACAGTCAAGTACAATCTATTTCATGGGCATTACCTCGCTGTGACACAGCTAGTCCAGTAGGTATCGGCTAAACTGGCCCCTACCTCACAACCAAGAACAAAAATACTAAAATCATCAGGTCAAGCCGTGAGCATCTCCCTCTGAGATAGCTCCATCATCAGACCTCTGTTTAGAGTTTCTAATGAAGGTCAACAGTTTTGGCAATATACTGTCCATATCTAAACGATGTTACATTGACATGTTATTTATCAAGCACACATGTTAATGGTTACAATACATATTTATATATCACCAACAATTTAGAGTAATGTCCCCTGGTTATTATACAAAAAATTTAGGAACAATAATTTATCGTCGTTTACAAGACATAAATTACCACTGTAAATTTTTTTCTTAGTGTCATAATCTGATCCTTATTAACAAATGTGCACAAAATGTCACGTTTGTAAAGAAGCAATCAAGTTACGATGCTGAGATTACATCTTATAAAAATCGACATATACAATTCCGTATATGGAAATATTTTAACTCACAATTTAATACAATTGTCATACATTTATAGACTTTTTAGCGTAGTCTGCTAACTTTTAACTTAATATGCAAAATTATCGGAAGTATACAGCTGTACTATTACATGTGTTGTGGTGTAATTCATACAACGTTGGTCCGTTCTGGATGGATCTTATATAAACGGAGTAGTAGTTGTTACTATCAGCTGTTGGATCGTCTCTTCCGCCTTCTGCTCGGATTGTACTGTCGCCGTCATCTTTCGTACCTTGTTAAAACATCTTGGACAACTCGGTCTGGATACCTTCAGGATTACCTCACGTTGTAGTGGCTTGGTAAATTCCTGGATCTTGTAGTGTTGTCCAGTGACACTTCTCTGTAGTGTCCGGTTGTTACAATATTTATGTATTTACAATAATAATTACATTCTTTCTCATATCTCACAGTTATACAACACATTAGTTTACATAATACTGATTCCATTCTTTCCCATATCTCACAATTATACACGCATTCATTCGCATGATAATAATAAGAATCGCAGTATGTACATAAGTTATATACATTGGGAGATACAATCTTCCCCATCACAATGGTGTACACAGCATTACTGACACATTGTCACAATTGGCTGAGGTACTGAGCACTATCTACGTTGCAGTTTTATACACCCTCTGCACTGTGCTCTGGTGTCGAATGGGTATTAGGTTCGTCGTATGGACATCTCGACAAGAGATCTGCAAGACAGTTTTGTGAACCCTTTATATGGTTAATCTCATAGCTATAGTCCTGCAGAAGAAGGGACCATCTTGCCACCTTGCTGTTACTTGGCGTTCCTCTGGTAACAATTGTCAGCGGACTATTATCTGTTTCAATAATGAAATGTTTACCTAACAAACATCTAGAAAGTTTACGTACCGAAAATACCATGGCAAGAGCCTCGAGTTCCGGTGTACTGTAATTCCGTTCGCTGGTGTTCAGTTTTCGAGAGACGTAGTATACTGGGTACAAGATTTGGTCGTGTTCTTGGAGAAGCACACCTCCAATGGCTACGGAGCTCGCATCACATCTTAATCTAAAAGTAATATTCAAATTTGGCAATTTCAGAATAGGTGATTTAGAAAAATATGACATAATCTTATTAAATGCTGGCCTTAAACATTCACTGTTTACAATCACGTTGGGATGTTTATTTGTTAGTAGATCAGTGAAACATTTGGTCAATTCAGCAAAATGAGGAATAAACTGTCTATAATAGTTTAACAGACCTAGCACACTTCGCAACTGTTTCTTAGTTGTCGGAAGCGACAATTTCAAAATTCTGGACATGATGTTATCGTCAGTTGATATAAAGCCATTTGAGATCTTATAGCCCAAAAATGAAATTTCCTGAAAGGCTATATCAACTTTGGAAGGTTTTACAGTCAGTCCATGATGTCTAATCCTGTCAAATGTCTGCTGTAGTGCTGTTATGTGCTCTGTCATGTCCTTTGTGTGTATGCAAATGTCGTCCATGTACCAAATGATGTTAGCAATGTCTGTCAAAAGAATTCTTGTCATTCTGACGAAGGTAGCTGGTGCATTGACTAATCCGAAAGGTAGTTTACACCATTCGTATAAACCCCACGGTGTGGCAAATGCAGTCAGATGTATACTATCAGGATGTACAGCTATCTGCCAGTAGCCTTTTGTCATGTCAAGTTTAGTAAAATAACGTGAGTCAGATAGTTCAGTCAAGATGTCTTCACAGTTGCTCATTGGTTCTAAATCCAACTGTGTAATGCTGTTGAGTTTACGATAGTCCACACAAAGTCTAATAGTGTTGTCCTTTTTGCGTACTAAAACTATTGGTGAACAGAAATGAGATTGTGAACGTCGAATGATATGATTTGATAAAGAAGTTTTTCTTTATAGTGTATAGGGATGGAATATGGTCTACACTTAATAGGAACGTCAGATGTTAAGATGATTTGGTGTTGCACTAAATCTGTCTGTCCTGGGCTGTCGGAAAAGATCGTCCTGTAGTCTTGTATCAGTTGTCTGCAACTGTCAGTCTGTGTATGCGTCAGTTTAGGATTTACCTTAATGTCTTGTAAGTTGGTCGTCGTGTCAAGAACTGGTGTCGGTATCTCGTCAGTGTCGTTGTCGTCCGTCTGGTCCACTATGGAGGTGCTTGCTGCAGTCTCTACTTGTTCGTCTTGCCTGTGGTGATATGGTTTGAGCATGTTAATATGGAAAATTTTATGTTTGTCCCTATCTGCAATCTCGTAATCTACCGTCGAAATTTGTCGTAGCACTTTGAATGGTCCTTGCCATGAGTCAGTTAGGAGATGTCTATCACTTGGCAAAAGAAGAAGAACGTCCTGTCCTGGCGTCAGTGTAATAGTTCTATTTCCTCTGTTAGCGTATTGTCGGTAAATAGCTCCTGATTTTTGGAGAGCTTCTTTAGCTAACATACATGATTTCATAATTCTATCAGGCAATGATGTTACATGTTCATATGGTGAAATGGGTATAGACAAAGTTGTACTTTCAGTCAACATAGATTCATACAGAGATAATGGGCCACGTGGTTGTCCACCATATAACATTTCGAATGGTGAGAACCCAGTGCTGGAATGGGGCACTTCCCTATATGCAAACAAAATTGCAGGCAGATAAGTATCCCAATCTTCAGGATGTTCTTGGGTTACCTTAGAGAGCATATGTTTCATATCGCCATTAATCTTTTCCACTATACCGGTAGAATGTGGGTGGTATGGACTGTTGAAGCATTGTTTAACACCCAACATTTTGGTAAAGGCTTGTGTAGCCGAGGAAATAAACTGGCTACCCCGATCTGAAAGGATGGTATCAGGGAATCCTACCCTCGCAAAAATATGAAAGAACACTTCCATGATGTCTTTGGAAGTTATGTTCTTCATTGGAATCGCTTCTGGCCAACGAGTACATAGATCAATGAGTGTTACAATGTACCTATTACCTTTAGATGTTACATGGTTCAGAGGACCAACTATATCGACCGAGATCTTTTCAAACGGTCTACTAGCCAAATCAGTAACTTGCAATTCAGCTTGTGGGTGTTTACCCTTTTTGACAAGCTTTTGACAGATGTCACACGATCTGCAATATTGTTTGGTATCGCTGCAAAACTTTGGCCAATAAAATTGAGTAAGCAACCTTGCTCTAGTTTTAGCATACGCCATGTGTCCTGCAAAGGGTATGTCAAGAGCTAGATTCAATGCTTGTTTGCGGTTTTCTAACGGTAGCACTGTTTGTTCTATAGTGCTGGAACCTTTGGTGTAGTACCGTGTTAGAATTCCGTTCTTCAGATCAAAGTACCATTGAGCATTCTTTGCTACTCTTGGCTTTTGGCCTACAAGTTTAAAATACGTTTGCAGAGATCGATCGGCTCTTTGAGATGTTATAAACGTCTTCCTAGTTGTCTCAGGAGATGTTACAACTGGACTTACTCGTTGTAAAGCCTCTGTCTGATCGATTCGATCTTGCATCTGTGCAGTAGATCTAGTTACTGCATTTACTACATTACAACGATCATTCTCATCACACATTGATGTTACATTCACACAATTACATGTATGTTCTGGCGTAGCCAGGTTGGCATTTGTACATTCATTTACAGGTGGTAATACATCATGAATGGTGATTGGTGATGAAGGTAAAATGGTAGTATCAATATTACAACTGACAGTTGATGTACTGCTGTCATGTGGTATGTCATTCACTTCAGGAAGGTTTCCAATGATAATATCGCAGCAAGGATTGGTTAATGCTGCGCATTTAAGCTTTCCTGTAAGGAATGGTGTAGTTATATATGCCCATGCAAGTGGATATTTCTCTATGTTCCCTAAGAATGTCCTGCATGTGACATATTTACCACTATATTGTGATGGTAAAATGTAATCTCTCTTTACACCAATGAGAGTACTCCCGCTATCACGTAAAACTGTGGCAGCTCTACCATTAACATACCCCTGGTGGATGTTTAACTTACCTTTGGAGTTTACTACAGAATTGGCCTCCTCACTGGTAACAGGTATAGAATGGCCGCATGTTAACACGCCATCCTCATGAAATTGATCACAAATGGTACATTTTTTCCTGATGGAACATCTCAATGGAATTAGCTGGGTTTACTGGGTGATCTTGTACACTTTCATCTTCTGACGAAGAACTGTCAAACATGGCTGCATTAGCCTTTTTGGTCATTGACTTCCCTTTACAATCTTTACGCCAGTGACCATAAGCTTTACAAAGGTAACATTTGGTAACTTTTCTATAGTTCTTCCTTTCTTTATCTTGCTTAGAAATGTAATTATGCAAGTACGTAGTGTACCCAGGGTGTTGGTCGCACATATCATTCTCATTGTGTTTATAATCGCAATATTTGCACTGATACAATTTTTCTGCAGCTTGTTTATAAGGTCTTTGTTTGGTATTTGACCCTGCCAGATATTTGCCATATGTAGCTGCTGCTACAAAGTCTGTGCTGGTCAGACTACTAGAGAAACATTGCTTATTGGCTGCAAAATAACCAGAGCCACGACTTTCAATCTGTTGAACACTTTCACACTGACATTCCAACAACAATTTAGAAAAGGGGGGTGGGAGAGATGCGATAATCTTATCTCTCAACATAAGATCAACTAATTTGTCATAAATTCCATTTACTTTGGCTGCTGACAGCCATTTAGAAAAAAATATTTTGAATTTCTGAGATGTAATCAGAGAACGTGTGTGTTGGCTTAGGAGACAACTTCCTAAACTGTTCTCTATAACCTGATTCATCCAGTAGAAAATGTGACATAATTTTAGATTTAATGTAAAGATAATCTTCTTTCAGGTCATTTGGGATCGACTCTATGACTTTAAGAGGTTCCCCAGAAAGACTTCTTACAGATACTATCCCCCATTCAGGTTTTGGAATTTTGTAATGATCCATAACAAATTCAAAGTTTTGGATAAATGCTGCTATGCAATCACCTGTGTTGTAACTTCTGATCAGACCTTGGTACTTCTTATGAGGTTGATCTTTGTCTGTTTCTCTATTAACTTTATCTTTAGAAGATTCAGCTTTCATCTGTTCAATTTTCAGTTTGTTTCTTGCTCTTCTTTCTTACTTTGGGCTAAGATCTCAGCTTGCCTCACTGCAGCTTCTGACTGTGCTTGTTGAAGCTTTAACGCAGCTTCTGAATGTGCTTGTTGAAGCTTTAAAGCAGCTTCTGATTCTTTTAGAGCAGCTTCTGATTGTGCTTTTGATGCCCTTTCGGCCGCTCTCTCATTCCGCTCACTAATCTGCTCTTGTTTCACAAGATATTCTGCATATTTATTTTCACTCCATGTTCTCAATCCTTCACCAGACATATTCAATTTTAAACCCATTTCAATGAAATCGTTTAAAGAAGACATGATGAACAATAGGTATGATGGAATAAATATAAACAAAATTACTTATGGTGTTATTAAGTTACAAATATTGCTAGCACAGTTAATGTCTAAAGCCAGACTAACGAAAGTATAAAGAGGCATGGAAAAATTTATACTCAAGTAATCCTTGGGTACTGTGCTGTTCAGTGGTGCTCGAAATCACACTGGAACGTCTTTCGGGTTGACTCACAACAATTTTTTGAAGTTCACCAGACTCAGGTAAAGTTGACACAAAAAACCTGTACTTTTTAAACTAAACGAAATTAGAACGTTTGTAAATGTATGGTGTGTGTAATGTCACTGAAGTCTGTAAAGGTTTGTATGCTGTCAAGTATTATTGTTAGTCGTTACCACAATCAACAACTTTCACGCTCCCACTAACCCTACTCAATGACATTCAAGGGCACGGCCGCCATTTTGGATTTTAGGTACAAAATTTGTTGAATTTAGTGATAAGTCTGAAGACGCCTCGGTTGGCTTCAAATAATATCTTCACACTTATTATTTAATTAAATCAACTATATTTAATCATTACTTTACGTTAATCTATGACTTGCGCACTTTTATCGGCATTTTCACAATTCGCTTCAAACTCGGACAAACATTTTTTTTCAAGTTCGCATTTTGTTCAAAACCCGGACGAAAGCCACCACGGTCGCACTTGTCAGAGTCTTGCGTAGAGCAAGATAGGTAGCTCGTTTTCTGGCAAGTGTGAAGCAATATCAAACTATCAAATCACACGAAGTGAATATCCGAAAGTCTTATTCACACGCTTTATTTACGCGCTGCATTTATTATCGCACAAACATCGCGCAATGACAATCCATAGCAATCATTACGGCATGAACAGTATCACTACAATACATAATAATACATGCAAGCAATAAACATCTCACTTACAAGTCAAACTATTCACGCGTTCGAATCTGTCTCCCACTGTCGTACAGGCTAGCTCTCAATGCAGATTCAAACACTCCTCGCATACCCATGCGACCTGTCCATTCAAACACCTAAACCCGTCTGCCAGTTCTGGCGTTCTACACGCTACACGCCAGTCGGCGCTCACGTCAGCTAGTGTGACCCCTGCAAGGTTCACGGGTTATACTGCTGACCAGCGGTCGTTTAAGCTTCGCTCAATTGCTGTGCTTGGCTGCTTATCCGGGCGTCTTCGAAGACGCCGCGTTCTTTCTGCAGTGTTTAACATCACTCAGGGTTGCGTGTTGTTATGTTGTCTGGCGTTGGTACAGACATCGCGTCGCAACCTCGGATGTGAGACCTTGACAGCAGGGAAGTTTGATAACCTTATTGCTGAAGCAAAATACATAAATTTAGATAACTTAGGCGTATCAGAAACGAGATGGACAGATACAAGTTATATAAGGAGATAAGATTACATATTCATTAACTCTGGAGGAAATCATCACGAGAGAGGAGTAGGAATTTCAGTACAACGAAATTTAGAGAAAAATATTAGTGGATTCTGGGCTTATAAAGATAGGATGATACTACTCAAAATTAAGGCAAGACCGTTTAGCATAGTAATTCTTCAGATATGTGCTCCAACAACTACTTACAGTGAAGAACAGCTAGAAGAATATTATGAAGACTTACAATAAACACTGACAAATGTAACATCACCAGAGGTCATAATTGTCAAAAGGAGACATGAACGCAAAAATCAGTTTACGATCTTCATTTGTTTCTCGAAGGACTTGCTCATTGGTTTTTCTGTCTGTCTGTGATATTATTCGCATTTTTCTCAGAAACCACATTTCCACAGTCACATATGTTTTTCAGCGTGTCTGCTCATTTTCCACGCTTCTCTTCCATTCAAAAGTGCAGATTATATGTATCACTTCACCACTCTTTTCCTCTTTTCAATTAATATATTTTTATTGGTCATTACGTAATCTTGCCAAGAAATCAACATACAGCTGAAAGATGCTGGTATTGACAGCGATGTCATGTAAAGGATATGCAATAAAAAAAAAAAACATTATGTTTTTCATCTTGCAAAAGGCTACCTTCGCCGTAGCAATTCTTGTTCTAATTTGTTCAAGGCATTACCCATCAGATGTTATGACTGCTCCGAGATAACTGTACCGATTAACTTGATTAAGAATGTGCCCACTTACATGCATATTACATTGTGGTATTTCCTTAATTCCAGTGACGAAAATAATCTGTGTCTTCTTACAATTCAATTCTAACCCAGTTGTTCACTGTACGTAACAACCACATGTACTAAATGTTGCAGGTCCTGTTCATTGTATGCAATCGAGACTGTATCATCTGCATATCTAATGTTATTGATGCACGTCCCGCAATATTGATTCCTTCCATATCTTCTATATGTCTGAAAATATGGTCACTTTTTCTGAATAAATAAAAAATAAAAAAAAATAAAATCGCAGTCATGTATCAGAAACCAGCTGTGGGTATGTGAAGAAAATGTGTTTCACATGATGTAAGTCTGAGTGCACGAAGGAATAAGTGACCATCCACATGATGTAAGTCTGAGTGCACGAAGGAATAAGTGACCATCACATGATGTAAGTCTGAGTGCACGAAGGAATAAGTGACCATCACATGATGTAAGTCTGAGTGCACGAAGGAATAAGTGACCATCACATGATGTAAGTCTGAGTGCACGAAAGAATACGTGACCAGCACATGTTGTAAGTCTGAGTGCACGAAGGAATAAGTGACCATCACATGATGTAAGTCTGAGTGCACGAAGGAATAAGTGACCATCGCATGATGTAAGTCTGAGTGCACGAAAGAATAAGTGACTGTCACATGATATAAGTCTGAGTGCACGAGGGAATAAGTGGCCATCACATGATGTAAGTCTGAGTACACGAAGGAATAAGTGGCCGTCACATGATGTAAGTCTGAGTGCACGAAGGAATAAGTGACCATCACATGATGTAAGTCTGAGTGCACGAAGGAATAAGTGACCATCACATGATGTAAATCTGAGTGCACTAAGCAATAAGTGACCATCACAATATGTAAGTCTGAGTGCACGAAGGAATAAGTGACCATCACATGATGTAAGTCTGAGTGCACGAAGGAATAAGTGACCATCACATGATGTAAGTCTGAGTGCACGAAGCAATAAGTGACCATCACATGATGTAAATCTGGGTGCACGAAGGAATAAGTGACCATCACATGATGTAAATCTGAGTGCAAGAAGCAATAAGTGACCATCACATGATGTAAGTCTGAGTACACGAAGCAATAAGTGACCATCACATGATGTAAGTCTGAGTGCACGAAGGAATAAGTGACCATCACATGATGTAAATCTGAGTGCACGAAGCAATAAGTGACCATCGTTAACATGATCGTGCCCTGCCAACTGGCGCAGCCGTTCCTGTCTTTCCACAAATATCGGTCCGTGGTGTTCTGGATCAGCTCTGCTGATGATATTCCCCCGTGTCCCCACTTTTCAAAGATACCAAACATCAGTTGAAGAGAAGCAGGTCTTGAATGGCACACGCTTAAGACATAAACCGCCAGGTGTGTGAAATGGGCAGTATATCTAGTGGAGAACAATAGATAATGGTATTTAGAATAAAACATTGCATAGTTTCACAGTTTCATTGGGTCGAGAGTGTCGAGAATGGACAGCGGGTGTGACATCGCTGTTAGTGTATCGGCTGATAGAAGACAACTTATAGCCGGGCGATGTAATCATATATATTGATGAGTGTAGAGTGGACATGATAGGGAATGGGTGGCTTGTGTGTGTGTGTGTGTGTGTGTGTGTGTGTGTGTGTTACAATGACAGTTTGACACTGTTTAACAGATTAAAGCTCAACATATGCCGCGAGGTTATTTCTTTGAAGATGTACGTATCACTTATTCTATCCGTCCACAATGTTTTCATTGTACTTCTATAAAACCAATTATATGGAACCTCACGTTGATTCCTGTCGCGTCTGTTACATGTCTATAGTTGGCTTTCGCATATAACGATTAGCTCAATATAGCTGAGGAAATTGCAAAGAATGCCTTGGGAAGACCTACAAACGTATGCGCAAATACTACAAGAAACAAATAATAGCCATAAACGAATAAAGAAATTAGACGTCGGCAATCCAGATGTTTTGACACACTACGAGAAGAAATAAACTAATGAACTTGGATACAACTGGCAAGTTTGAATTCGAAAGAAGAAGGGAAAGGCAGAGAAGAAAATATCGGGATGACATTCCCACGGGGCATGGTCGAGACAAACACAAGCAGCTGATCCATGACTCTGGTGATGGTATGAGATGGCAAAACATGAAGCCCACGTTTATCGGCATGGTATTTGATCATGATGATTATCCTGAAACACCATGGCACTGACAACACCCCTTAGGCACATTGGTTGCGAAAGGCAGGAAACACAAGTACAAAGTATAGCCTTGAAATAGTGTGCAAAAATTGTCACTAGTCATCTCTGGTATTGTGTGTACCTCCCGTTTTCCTCATCGCCTTATGATTATTGCGACTCGTTTCGATCATTGCAATGTTTCAGAGATTAAAATATAGAACTATGCAAAATAGGAAATCATAGTCTCAAGGGACATCAATATAAATGCAGCGTTTGAGCAGCAAAGGAGACAATACATTTAATTTATTGGAGTTTAAATTAAGATTGTATAATGCAAATAGTTAGTTTGAAGAAAGTATAGCTTGATTTCTAAGGAAATATATTGCCCTTGTGATCAACAGCACCCACAATACGTTTAAGTAATTTCAAAATCTTAGTTGTCTAGTATGTGACCTCATGTGGTTGATAACACAAACTCTAGTATGGATATGGAGTAATATATAAATTGCATTATCCGTATGATTGCATGAATTCATGACTTTTATTTACATGTTTTTGGCTGGCACATGTGCATGTGCCTCATAATCATATCAAATTTGTTCGTTTTCATAAGTAGTCTGGATTGTAGGTTTTTTTTTTTTTTTTTTTTTTTTTTTTTTTTTTTTTTTTTTTTTTTTGGGGGGGGGGGGGGGGGGGGGGGGAAAGAGAGAATTAAGATTATTTCAAGTTCTCGTTAATACAAGAACCGATTACTTTATATTGTTTGGTTTTCTATCATACTTATCGGTTCTCTACTTCTCGCCCTTCTGAAATTCGCTTTATAACGTAAGTAGACCCGCAAATCTCCCTTTATGTAGTCGTCTATACTTGTTCTAGTATGTGTTATTAAATTTAGCTTCTATTTTTACGTATACTGTGTAGGGGCGGTGGGAATATATAGGGAGGAAGTACAATAGGGGTGGAATGACGTTTTGAAAATATGGTGAAGGGGTGAATTCCAAAAGAGGTTGGGAACCATTGGTACAGATGTTTACTGGCGCAAAGAAACAGATGCTATCGATATCAGTCTTTTATAAACAAGAGCATTACGTCAATCGTTGATGTTTGCTGTATCTTTGCGGCTATGTTCCATCATAGCAAAGATCAGCCGTCGTTTGAAGTTTTCCGCTCGAATGACTCGGTCGCCAATCATTTAACATGGTTTACCTTAATTTTCTTTCAAATACAGGAATTTGGTGACAAACCACATCAATGTCTGACTCCTTACTTGGTCTGTTCATGAATGTATGTTGTGTATGGAGGATTAGAGAAAACAGCAGCAGATAACGGTAACTGTGTATGTAGAGAGAGCATGCAATGCGGGTAACCAATACATGGTGTTTGTAAAGTATGACTACACTTTGTATGTAGAACATCTGTTTTTTCGAGAGTATGTATTACGTCTTGCAAACGGAAAACATGCTCTCCAACAAACAGCTGTTCTATATAAAAAAGTGTAGTGAGACTTTACAAACACCCTGTATTACTAGTGCTTTGCATATATTGGGTTTGTTACATTTACCAAACATTATATAGACTTGTAAAAACTTGTAAATAAAAGTCATGAATTCATGCAATCATATGGATAATGCAATTTATATATTATTCCATATCCATACTAGAGTTTGTGTGATCGTCCAAGATGTGAACCCTTGTGAAGAGGCCCGGTGATCATTCATTCATTCATTCATTCATTCATTCATTCATTCATTCAGTACTATGTCCTTTGCAGAACCTCGCTCCCATTACAACCTTCTGGAAAACCTCTCGATCATAAGCAAGATGTCCCGCGTCCGATACACCCATCTGGAGATCATCCGCCACATCCGCACCCATCTTCTCTTAGGATTTTCTCTTCCTCTCTTCCCAGGCATATATCCCTCTATTATTGTTCTCTCCGGTGATCATAGATCAACAAAATAAGGGAGTGTATATACTGATGTCAAATTAGAATGAAGATATTATTACGTTTTTAATAACACTGGAAAACAAGCACATATTATCATGGTTATAATTGATGACAAGAAACAACATAATTGATCCCCATTAATGTCTCGTAGCCGGTCTCTCTGGCCTAGAGGTTACACGACTTTCTCCGTAATCTCGTATACTTTCATAAGTAACGTGGCGTTGCGTGAGAATTGGTAGCGGTTCTCTCCGCGTCGGTAACTTACGGTGTATTTAAGCCGTCGCTCTGAAAGCAATGGCACACTACTTAGCGAATCTTGCCAAGAAACCAAGAATCAGCTGAAAGATGCTGATGTTGACTGCGATGTACTGTAAAGGATATGCGGGGAAAAAATTCTCGTTACATTTGCTGTAATGTAAAGAGTATGCATGCAAATATTTCGTTTTGAATATATGATGTGTTCATTCATTCATTCATTCATTATGCTCCATGCCGATAAGCGTGGGCGGTCATGTTCTGCCATCTCACTCGATCACCAAAGTCGTCGATCAGCTTCGTGTTTCTGTTTTGACCACGCCATGTGGCCAAGCCATCCAGGTATTTAATTTTTTGTCTTCCTCTTGGTCTGTTCCTTTTGATCTTGCCAGTTTTCACAAAATTCCTCAATTCATTTCTTGCCAATTGTCACCAAATTCCTCAATTCATTTCTTTTCATAACATGCCCAAAAAATTCAACTGTCTACATCTCATGTCTCTAATCAGTTTATGATCTTCATTTGTTTCTTGAAGGACTTGTTCATTGGTTTTTCTGTCTGTCCATGGTATTCTTTGCATTTTCGTCAGAAACCACATTTCCACAGCCATCAGATGTTTTTCAGCTTGTTTGCTCATTGTCCACGCCTCACATACATATAAAAGTACAGGTGTTCACAAGACAGCGAATGCAGGAATTATTGTGCCACAGTGCTAGATCACCACCTAGACTGATAATTGTGACTTGTACCGTTTATCTCTCTCAAATGATTATTGTGGATTGACGGGCTACAGGATAGAAAGGATAACTTCCATCTCTGCTCTCATATTCTTGAGATCTTGATGTGAAAACATATGACTGCTAGCTAGTTACAATGTTGTAAGCTGGGGGAACGTATGCTACATAAAAAAAGAAGGAAGTGTGTAGGGGGGAGGGGTGGGTGGGATATATATATATATATATATATATATATATATATATATATATATATATATATATATGCATATATATATATATATATATATATATATATATATATATATATATATATATATATATATATATATATATATATATATATATATATATATATACTAGCTGACCCGGCCCGGCTTCGCCCAGACCCTGGTGGGGAGCATCTCATTTAATTCATATAAGTAGTCATATAAGTTCTCGTTCCCGTTACCGACTATCTGTCTGTCTGTCTGTCTGTCTGTCTATCTGTCTGTCTGTCTGTCTGACCCGGCCCGTCTTCGCCCAGACCCTGATGGGGAGAATCTCATTTAATTCATATAAGTAGTCATATAAGTTCCCGTTCCGACTATCTATCTGTCTGTCTGTCTGACCCGGCCCGGCATCGCCCAACTCCTGGTGGGGAGAATCTCATTTAATTCATATAAGTAGTCATATAAGTTCCCGACTGTCTGTCTGTCTGTCTGTCTGTCTGTCTGTCTATCTATCTGTCTGTCTGTCTGACCCGGCCCATCCCATGGTGGAGAGCATCTCATTTAAATTATATAAGTAGTCATATAAGATCCCGTTCCCGACTATCTGTCTGACTGTCTGTCTGTCTTGGGTAAATGGAGGAGGGAGGAGGAAGAGGGAGGTGGAGGAGGGAAGAGGAGGGAGGAGGAGGGAGGAGACAGGAGGAGTAGGGAGGAATAGGAGGGAGGAGGAGGGATTAGGAGGAGGAGGGAGGAGTAGTGTGGAGGAGGAGGCGAGGAGGAGGGAGGAGGAAGAGGGAGGAGGAGGGAGAAGGAGGGAGGAGGAGAACGCAGGAGGAGAAGGGAGCAGGAGGAGGAGAGGGAGGAAAAGGGAGGAGGAGGGAGGAGGAGGAGAGAGTAGGAGGATGGAGGAGGCGGAGGGAGAAGGAAGAGGGAGGAGGAAGAGGGAGAATGAGGAGGGAGAAGGAGGAGAAGGAGGGGGAGGAGGGGAGGAGGAGGGAGGCGGAGAGAGGAGGAGGAGGGAGGAAGAGGGAGGAGGAGGAATGTGAAGGGAGGAGGAGGGAGGAGGTAGAGGGAGGAGGAGGGAGGAGAGGAGGTAGAGGGAGGAGGAGGAGGGAGGAGGCGGAGAGGGAGGAGGGGGAGGAGGAGGAGGGAGGAGGAGTGATGAGGAGGGAGGAGGAGAGAGGAGGAGGAGGGAGGAGGAAGAGGGAGGAGGAAGAGGGAGGAGGAGGAATGTGAAGGGAGGAGGAGGGAGGAGGTAGAGGGATGAGGAGGGAGGAGGAGGAGTGAGGAGGAGGAGAGGGAAGAGGAGGAAGGAGGATGGGAAGGAGGGAGGAGGAGGAGGGAGGAAGAAGGAGGAGGAGGGAGAAGGAGGGATGAGGAGGAGGAGGGAGGAGGAGGAAGAGGGAGGAGGAGGAATGTGAAGGGAGGAGGAGGTAGAGGGAGGAGGAGAGAGGAGGAGAAGGAAGGAGGAGGGATGAGGAGGAGGAAGAGGGAGGAGGAGGGAGGAGGTAGAGGGAGGAGGAGTATGAGGAGTGAGGAGGAGGAGAGGGAGGAGGAGGAAGGAGGAGGGGGAGGCGGAGGGAGAAGGAAGAGGGAGGAGGAAGAGGGAGAATGAGGAGGGAGAAGGAGGAGAAGGAGGGGGAGGAGGGGAGGAGGAGGGAGGCGGAGAGAGGAGGAGGAGGAGGAAGAGGGAGGAGGAG
The DNA here is from genome assembly GCA_963921405.1 of Cepaea hortensis. Lineage (NCBI taxonomy): Eukaryota > Metazoa > Mollusca > Gastropoda > Stylommatophora > Helicidae > Cepaea > Cepaea hortensis. Next base: position 62,725 of record CAWUFQ010000010.1, on the reverse strand, counting down.
GAATGTGAAGGGAGGAGGAGGGAGGAGGTAGAGGGAGGAGGAGGGAGGAGAGGAGGTAGAGGGAGGAGGAGGGAGGAGGCGGAGAGGGAGGAGGGGGAGGAGGAGGAGGGAGGAGGAGTGATGAGGAGGGAGGAGGAGAGAGGAGGAGGAGGGAGGAGGAAGAGGGAGGAGGAAGAGGGAGGAGGAGGAATGTGAAGGGAGGAGGAGGGAGGAGGTAGAGGGAGGAGGAGGGAGGAGGAGGAGTGAGGAGGAGGAGAGGGAAGAGGAGGAAGGAGGATGGGAAGGAGGGAGGAGGAGGAGGGAGGAAGAAGGAGGAGGAGGGAGAAGGAGGGATGAGGAGGAGGAGGGAGGAGGAGGAAGAGGGAGGAGGAGGAATGTGAAGGGAGGAGGAGGTAGAGGGAGGAGGAGAGAGGAGGAGAAGGAAGGAGGAGGGATGAGGAGGAGGAAGAGGGAGGAGGAGGGAGGAGGTAGAGGGAGGAGGAGTAGGAGGAGTGAGGAGGAGGAGAGGGAGGAGGAGGAAGGAGGAGGGGGAGGAGGGAGGAGGAGGGAGGAAGAAGGAAGAGGAGGGAGAAGGAGGGATGAGGAGGAGGAGGGAGGAGGAAGAAGAGGGAGGAGGAGGAATGTGAAGGGAGGAGGAGGGATAGGGAGGAGGGGAAGAGGAAGAGGGTAGGAGGAAGAGTGGAGAGGAGGAGGGAGGATGTAGAGGGAGGAGGACGGAGGAAAAGGGAGGAGGGAGGAGGAGAGAGGAGGAGGGAGGAGGTAGGAGGAGGAGGAAGAGGAGGAGGAGGGAGGAGAAGGAGGAGGAGGAAGAAGGAGGAGGAAGAGGGAGGAGGAGGATGGAGGAGGGAGAGGGAGGAGGAGGAAGGAGGAAGAGGGAGGAGGAGGATGGAGGAGGGAGAGGGAGGAGGGAAAGAGGAAGAGGATAGGAGGAGGAGGGGAGAGGAGGAGAAGGAGGGAGGAGGAGAAGGAGGAGGAGGGAGGAGGAGGGGATAGGAGGAGGGAGGAGGCAGAGGGAGAAGAAGGAAGGAGGAGGAGGAAGGAGGGAGAGGAAGGAGGGAGAATGAGGAGGGGAGGAAGGAAAGGAGGTGGAAGAGGAAGAGGAGGGAGGAGGAACGAGGTAGGGAGGAGGAGGTAGAGGGAGGAGGAGGAGGAAGGAAAGGGAGGAGGAAGAGGAGGAGAAGGGAGGAGGAGGGTAGAGGGAGGGGGAGGAGGTAGAGGGAGGAGGAGGGAGGAGGTAGGAGGAGGAGGAAGAGGGAAGAGGGAGAAGAAGGGAGAAGGAGGAGTGAGGATGATGAGGGAGAAGGAGGCAGGAGGAGGAGGAGGAGGGAGGCAGGAGGAGGAGGGATAAGGAGGGAGAGGGAGGAGAAGGGAAGATGAGGGAGGAGGGGGAGGAGGCGGATGGAGTAGGAGGGAGGAGGATGGAGGAGGAGGGGAGAGGAAGAGGGAGAAGAAAGAGGGAGAAGGAGGAAGGAGTCGGGAGAGGGATGAGAGGGAGGAAGAAGAGAGGAGGAGAGAGTTCGCCATTCCGAATTCATACTCGTCTAGTTCTTCCCTTCTACACGACTGTAGATAACTTCCTTACACATAAAAAGATGAATTGTTATTGATATTGCCGTGGCAAGGAGGAATATCAGCAGCAGAGTTGATCCAAAAAACCAAAGACTGAGATCTACGGAGAGCCATGAACGCCTACGCCAGCCGGCACGGCACTTGATGATGATGATTGCCGTGTGACGATTCTGTGTAGTCACGTCATTTTCTTCCCTTTCCCTAGCGTTTTGGTTCGGGGATTCTTTCATCATCATCATCATATATTTACGTACGTATTTTGAGAGGGGGAGGAGGGAGGAGGAGGAAGAAGAAAAAAAAACTATGACAGTTGACAGCTCTGGAATGAAGGGAAGGCGTGTAGAAAATTTCATCTCAATCAGATGGGCCGTTCGCGAACAAATAAAGGACATACATATTTACATACATACATACATATATACATATACACATACACTTTGTTTTATATATATATATATATATATATATATATATATATATATATATATATATATATATATATATATATATATATATATATATATATATATATATATATATATATATATATATGCATGTATGTCTATATATATATAAAACACACTTGCAATCTATGGACTCTCTTTACCGAAAAGGGAATGTCACCGTTTTATGTCTTCCGACAGCTCATAACAGACTGAACATACACATGTACAATCTGTGTTTGTGTGATTCACTATTATGTTCATGCGGGCAGTATGATAAACTACAGAGCACCTACTCCAAGATGTGTCCCAATACAGTCAACTAAAAAGGGACTACTGGTCCAGTGAAACGGCACTGCATACACAACTGTATGGAATAAACGTGGAGCTCCATAAACTCTGCTGACTGCATCACAAGAACGCACCTGTCTTTATAAGCATAATAGAACGAATGCTACAAAAAATGAACTAAACATAGAATGCTCAATTCCAACGTTAAATCGATACTAATGTACGTACTAGACACATTTATTTCTGACTGGTTTAAAATATAAACACGGTCTGCAGAAAAGAAATGCACCACTGAAAACACTATCTGGAGAAATCATAACCGATAAGAATCAGCAAATGAGTTGTTGGGTAGAAAACTATTTGGATCCTTACTCAACCAATAGAAAACTGGCGGATGATGCCCTCATAGTTAATGTGCCAACAATTTTCCACATGGAGCCATTTCCCACCGCAACAGTAGTTAACTGTCAAAAAAAAAATCATTACTGTTAAAGTGTCTCAGGATTCCCCTCAACTCACTGCAGTATGCAGATGAGATATATCACCAGACTGCTGAATACATGATATGATACTGAAGGTATACCTCCTGAATTATGTAAAAGTTTATCCATCCTAGAAATTAGGAGCTTTAGCATGTTATCACGCTATTGGTATATAGGACAAACTGGTAGACGCCTAGACGACCAGTTCAGGGAACACTTTCGGAATATTAGTGAAAACTCTGACAAGCCTGTCTCTAATCAGTTTACTTTTTCTGGTCATAATGTAGTCGACGATGTATGGGTGACAACATTTAAGCTTCTCTAATTACTTCATTAGGCTTAAATCTTTGGGATGCATCCATCGAGCGGGAGTCAATACTGTTGTAGATGCCACTGTATAACTCCGCTGATTTCCCTCTATATTTCTCTCTTATCCATATCTAGCCGGTCTCTCTGGCTGTGGGGTTACAACACTTTCTCTCTGTAATCCCGTTTATCACGCAGAGTCTCGCAGCGGAGCGAGAACTGAGGTGGTTCGACCCCCGCTCGTGACTTGCGGATACTGAGCCGGCCGCTCAGAAAGCAATGGCAAACTACTGAGCGTAATCTTGCCAAGAGATCAACAGACAGCTGAAAGATGCTGCTGTTGACAGCTAAGTCCTGTAAAAGGATACGCAAAACATTATCCATATCTAACTTTGTGCACACCTTCGGCTCCACATGTTCTTATTTGGTCCGCTCGCACATTAACTGACCCGAGCTTCTGCTACGCCTTCCTAACAACGAACTATTCTTCTTCTTCTTCAGCGTTCCGAGCCGTAGAGGTTCTTTGCTGCAGATACAATCCGTCTCCATTCGTCTCTCTGGTTGACCTTCTCTTAACGAACTATTTGTGTTTTAAAATGATTAAATGTTCTTTATTGATGTTTTACTTTAGACCTGTTTTTGTTGTTCCGTTCCTGAAAAAATATGTGTATAATCGAAACGTTGGTCGTTGTGTCGTAGTATACTAACATTTATTTTACTTTCTATTTATTTATTTGTTTTAATTTTTATTATCACCCCCCCCCCCACCTCTATTGTTTTGCTATTGTTTATGGTAACTATTGTGGACTTCGTTCTATGTACACTGTGTCCGTGTTTAGTATATCGCAGGAGCTACACATACCAAACTGTTTAGATTTCCTATTGTTACATACTGCAGCCGTTACTTCTTTATGAATATTGCAACTCGTTTAACCGTTGTAATGTTTCATAGGTAAAGATGAAAATAAAAACTACATTATGGGAATTCAGTAGTATTCATTACATCAAGGGAAATAAATACACGGGTTTTTGTTGTTGTTGTTGTAAGGAACAAGGGGAACAACAAAATAATTTATTGGAGTATAATTGAAGGCTGCGTAATATAAATAGTTAGCTTGAAGAACGTATAAATTATTATATAACACAACATATTGTCATTTTTATCAAAAGGTACAAAAATAAATTTAAGTAAATGCGATATCTGCAACGCCCAATATGTGACCTCACTTAATATATAATATCCTACATTAAGTGCTTTCTACACAGGTGTAAAATATGGTGTGCAATATCTGTTTAATCGCAACAGTGTACTTGTGCTTAGTAAGTATTTTTGGCTGGCACATGTGCATGTGCCTGATAATGATATCAAATATAGTCGCAATAACTGTTAATGACACAAAGAAATATATGATTTCGATGTTCGTCATTGATACTCACGTCAGTGATTCCACGTCGCTGTCCAGGATGAAAGACTTGGGAGTAAGAATTGGCACAGCCAGACACGAGAGATACATCGGGAAAACGAGGTGCCTTGTTACCCAACACAGAACAGGCACTATTAGCCACCGAAGGCAGATGCTTATGCTGGTGGGGGGGGGGGGATGATCTGAGCACATATGGACCTGTCTGGAGTGAAATGAAGATACCCCCAACTGATAACTGATAACACACGTGGGTTACGGCAGTTGCTGAAGACGCATCTCCCCTCCCACACAACAGCCCACCCATAAACACATTACCCCACACATAGATAGATAGATTGACAGACAGACAGACAGACAAACAAACAGACAGACAGACAGACACACTAATGGACGGACAGTCAGAGAGGCAGACAGTCACACAGACAAATGGAGGGGTGGACACACAGAGAGTCATGTAGATAGGTTTCTTTTAGATCAAGCACTAAGCGATCAGCGTTCTGTCCGTGCCTCTCTCGGACATCCGCTGTAAAAGCTTAAATAAACGCAAAGAAGGCTGCTCGGGTGTGCACCCTCAGGCCCGTCCAACAGTAGTGTAAGAATGATCTGTTCTTTTGAACAGCCACTTCGTGGAACCTGGCTTGGGGGTGCATTATTTTCCTATATGTTTGGGGCGACCCGGCTTTCACGGGATACTGCGAGTTTAGTGATTCCCCGATAACTTACATATAAAATTAATTGCAATATATGAGAATGGGAAAATTATTGACAGTTAGTCAGAATAACAATCCAGTACTTCAGTCTGAGGTGAGGACAAATTGACGGTCATTGACCGAATGGTATAGAAGTAAGATACAGTGTGAGGGGTCATTGACTGCCGATTTCAACGGACAAAACAACGCGGAGACATCGGGTTGGGGTACACACGAAGACGTTGATCAAAGAGTTAGAACTCTTTGATATACGATGAGTGAGGAACGCGGGACTCAACGGAGGAACGGGACGGAGCGGCCAGGAACGAATACGTGATTTCACAGACTTTTGACGTGAAGGAAACGGCAAATTAGATTGTTGATGTAGTGAGAACGGAGAATTAGAACTTAGTATAAATAGTTGAAACTTGTTTTTGTGGTGAGTGTGCTACCAAACTAGATAGGAGAATGGATCTATGCGTCCTTAATTAGGAAAGAAATATAGGTCCCTTATTGTTTAAAGGCGATGGGACAGTGGTGCTTATGTGCTTGTGTATTTCGATTCATGGACTTACATAGATACAACAAGGTAATCTAGCTTTAGCTTAGGAACATAGCATCGGGAACTAGGTGTATGTGCTTTGCTGTTACCATTTCCTTCTTTTAGCTAATCGTTTAGACTTTAGTGAACTCATCTGTCTTATGTCAGAGTATCTTTCGGAAGCGTCTAAGTACGGCCGGGAGACATGATCTCACATAAGAATTAGTCTGAAGCAGACTAATATCACATGGTTATATATCACCCACAGGTTCCACGAAAACTCCTGACAGGTTCAGAGAAGATTAAAGAAATTAACTTCACTGGTGCGGAGATAAAGTACCTCACTAGAACCACTAAGAACATAGACATGTTCTAATCGTGAGAAGAGATACCCAATTGCCCATAAAGGAACTCTGTATAAATAAAAGAATATCCAAGTAAAGAAAGTAAATGGAAAAGAAATTAAACTGCTGAAGGCAGAGCGACATAAAACTGCATACATTTGCACGGTGGACTAATATAAAACTTTACTAACTGGAGACAGTGTGTAGAACATTTATAGTAGATCTAGACAGTGTTAGACAGTGGTGATGTGTTTTCAGTGATGGATTTTATTAACGTCCAAAAAGGGAAATCGGTCTACTTCAGAAACTTATCGTAATCGCATTGAACATTTTCTAAAGATTGGATTACGTCCAGACTCAGGCGGAACGGAGCATCCAGGGTGAGAGCTGTCCATATATATGTGATGTCTTGTTGCATGGCTGTATGCAGATGAGAGATGTGATACGGAGCATATACATTCAGAGTCCTACCTCGCACTCACAATAGAAGACACTACCAACTACATATATACATTCAATACATACAACTGACATAGTTTTCAGCAATAAATATTTTATTTATTGTTGGAAGAAATTGATGTCAGGGTATGTTATGAAGGAATAAGATATATATATATATATATATATATATATATATATATATATATATATATATATATATATATATATATATATATATATAGTGAGTAGAAGACAGAACGGAGGAGTGTAGACAAAAGTCTGTCAATAATTCCCAAGTATAAGGATCATAAAGGTGTGCTTGTTGATTCCACTTTCCTCCCGGGACGACAAGCGACATTAAATGGTGGAGCAGCGGAGTAACTGCCTAGCGTGGTGAATGCATAGCAGGATACATGTATAGCAGGGTAACTGCCTAGCAGGGTACATGCATAGCAGGGTACATGCATAGCGGGGTAACAACACCTACATATTGGGATATACATATTAGTATACATATTGATGTCTTTTAATGGAGACACTTCCATGAGATATATGGTGACTTTAAAGGAGAGCATGTCCATGGGATATATGGTGCCATAATATTTATGTTAGAGACATTACATTAATGTTGGAGACCTTACAGTGAGAAAGATCCAGACAGGATGAATATGGATAGGTGGTAAGACACATTACATACCTGGTCACATTTTACACGTCTACATAAGTCTTTATCCTAAATCTCCTCTGGTGGTTGAGAGAGTAGTTTTGGTGTACTGTGTGGTGTCATAGATAATATCTATATTGACATAGATAATAATATCTATAATATATATTTAATTTAGATAGTTAGTAAGTACTTACTGCCTTGAAGTGTCTTTACTCAACCTGCTGACTCATCTTCTTTAACTATGGCCACTCCTAAATTAACTACAGCAAAACTAAGGGCAAACGGGGAGGAAATTGGATTATCTGGTTCGACACTAACCGATTACGTACAAGAGAGGGAGAGGGAACTTCGCCAAGCAGAAAGGGAAGATCGAAAGGACCAGTTGGAAGCGGAAGAGGCCAACAAGATAAGAGAACATGAATACCGCATGTGAGAGCTAGAACTCAAAACACAAACTAAGGGAGAAATAGATGTAGCAGAAGTAGGATTATCTTCACATGGTTCAACCAACATGAGTTGACATGTTTACCATGCAATGAAGTTTCCCTTAGCTGTTTATGAGGAGTCTAAAGAACGATTTGACCAATACGCGAATTGCTTTGAAGCCATGTCAGTCGCTATGGGGCTGGATAGAAGCCGATGGAATCTTAAATTATCCCAGGGATTACGAGGTTCGGGTTTCGAGGTTTACACACGCCTACCACCAGGACATGAAAACAACTACGAAGAATTAAAAGCCGCTTTGATAAAACATTATGAGATCACCGAACAAACGTATCGGAAGAAGTTTCGATCGGCAAGAAGAGAGCCGAGAGAGCTATTCGCCGCCTACAGTTTAAGGCTGAAATCATATCTCAAAAAATGGATGGATTTGGCAGAGTTCCAGCGGGACTATGAGAGTCTGGAAGAGCTGATGGTAGTAGACCAGATGCGTTAGCAAATATCAGATACACTGAAGACATTTTAGGAGAAAAAGGGGCAGAACGGCTTGATGTTGTGAATAAGCTGGCGGAAAGATTCGTAGAAGTACACGGGGAGGCTGCGGAACTAAGTACGCAAACCAAAGGTCAGGAGAAACAAGACCGAAAGAAATCTAAAGACTGGGAAGGAGAAAAAGTGGAACCTTATATGAAGCCGTCAATGGAGAGTTCAGAGAAGGTGAAGGAAGGAAACAAGAGCACCTCGAATTCTCCAGCAAAACGACCGTGGTCTGAGAAGTGGTGTTCGATCTGCAAGTCGCCCTCTCACAACACAAATGACTGCAGATCGAAACCGAAAAGTTATCACTTAGCGGCATGCCAAGTGATTCATAAGAAGGTGATCACAGACAAGGCTGAGGTCGGCGAAGAAGGTCTGAACAAAGAGAACACACGGAAAGCTTGGAAGGGAAAATGGTGCACACAATGCAGGTCGAAGACACATAATACTGCAGACTGCAAATGCAAGGCAAAAGACGGCAACTTCACAACATACCTCGAGGAACCAAAAGAGGAATACACCGACAAGGTCGATGTCGTGGAAAGAATTATGGACCAAGAGAGGCCACCTGTGGTTGAACTGATTGAAGTCAATGGCCAGCAGGTTACTTGTCTCTACGATACAGGTTTGGACGGTGAAGCTGTTATTGACGCCAGCCTGGTACGCCCAGACCAACTTACAGGGGAGACCATTGAGATACAGTCGGAAATGAGGAGTGCTGTTACCATGACGCTACCAATCGCCAAGGTGGAGATTAAGTCCAGGTACGTCACGGGCATTATTCCAGCAGATGTATTATCTGACTCCTTATTTCCCATGATCATTGGTACGAAATATGTGTTCTTGGGGTTGCCCAAACAGCCCGCCCACAGGGGAGCAGTAGCCAGTGGATCTCAAGGGAAGGAAAAAGAGGCAGAGACACTATGCGACAACTCAGTGCTAGGAAAATTGCATACTGCCCAGAGGAAGGATACTACGTTGCGTCCTTGCTACAGGAAGCTGCAAAGAAGTGCTGACTCACCAGAACGGGGACAGTACTTTCTGAGGAATCGGCTGCTTTACCGGAGAGCCGGAAGAGGAGACAACCTGCACGAGCAGTGGGTTGTTCCAGAGACCCACCGTCCTCACATTCTTCAGAGTGGCATCACCATATCCGGGAATCAACATATGGGTGTCAGAGAGACATTGCAGCAGATTTCCGGCCATTATTTCTGGCCAGGAATGACCGGTGATGTACGCCGGTGGGTTAAGTCTTGTTCAGAGTGCCAGAAAGCACCACCCAACAATCGGACTAAGAGTAAAATAGTTCTTAAGGTGGAAGACCAAGTGGAAGTATGGGGTCCAGAAGAGACTAATATACTCCAAGTAGGATGGAAAGGACCTTATCCTGTGATAAAGGTTTTGTCCAAAAACATCTACAAAATCCGGAACGGGGAAGAATTGAAAAATCTCCCTAGGCATCTCATTAAGAAATATGAGGAGAGATCCGAGAGGAAAACTTCGACCTTATGGTGATGGCAGCCATTAAGAAAAAGGTTATAGGTCCAGACGAAGACCAGAGATCACCAGTACTACATAGGAGGGCATATGGGAAAGTACGTGATAGGTCAGATTTACCCAACAAATAGAGGAGGGAAATCACACGTCAGGGAAAGGACAAGAGTGAAACCTTCACTAGTAACCCAGTTCAGAAGGGGTGGGTAACGTCGGGAAAGGCGAGAAATACACAGGACTCCAACCGAAGATTGGCTGACCAGATCCAATATCGCCCGAGATGGTCCTGGAAGGAAAAGTCCAGGAGTTTTGGGGAAGACGATTCTGTCCAACGCGTACGAGGCTAAAATCCCCAGATGCAAAGCCTGGGGAAACCAAGAGGACTTGGAAACAGGGTTACAGTCAGGATTGGACGATCCGTCTGTATTGTGAGCCGTCGCTTACGCCAGTCGAAAGCAGGTCGACCGAACCTACAGGAGCAATGTGCCAACACTAATGTCGGTAATGAGTAGTATAATGGGCTGTCAGTGAGATCGCTTACTTGATGAGGAGGTGATCCATGTGAGGGTATAGTCAGATCATCAACACTTGATGTTCCTAGCTACTTCGCAGAAGCTCAACGCGCGGTTGATGCGTTGGTCGTTGTTGCTGCAGCCGTACAACTTCACAGTTGAGTACATCCCTGGTAAGGAGAATGTAGGAGCGGATTTCCTATCTAGACATCCAACTCCAGAGGAAGAGGAATAGGTTGGTGGATCATAGGAATCAAAACTCCAGTGAAGAAGAGTCGACGCGGTAAACTCTCTTAAGAGGGGGCCTATGTCACGGGATACTGCGAGTTTAGTGATTCCCCGATAACTTACATATAAAATTAATTGCAATATATGAGAATGGGAAAATTATTGACAGTTAGCCATATTAACAATCGAGTACTTCAGTCTGAGGTGAGGACAAATTGACGGTCATTGACCGAATGGTATAGAAGTGAGATACAGTGTGAGGGGTCATTGACTGCCAATTTCACCGGACAAAACAACGCGGAGACATCGGGTTGGGGAACACACGAAGACGTTGATCAAAGAGTTAGAACTCTTTGATGTACGATGAGTGAGAAAAGCGGGACTCAACGGAGGAACGGGACGGAGCGGCCAGGAACGAATACGTGATTTCACAGACTTTTGATGTGGAGGAAACGGCAAATTAGATTGTCGATGTAGTGACATCAAAAGAGAACGGGGAATTAGAACTTAGTATAAATAGTTGAAACTTGTTTATGTGGTGAGTGTGCTACCAAACTAGATAGGAGAATAGATCTATGCGTCCTTAATTAGGAAAGAAATATAGGTCCCTTTTTGTTTAAAGGCGATGGGACATTGGTGCTTATGTGCTTGTGTATTTCGATTCATGGACTAACATAGATAACATAAGGTAATCTGTCAAATAGCCGCATTTAGGCAAATAGAGAAGAGAGAAGTAGAACTAAGGAATAGGACTAAGACAGGATAGAGATAACATCCCTATCTAGGAAATAGGGAATAGAAGGGACAGAAGCAAAAGGGAGAACTGTGAACAGTTCTCCGACTGAACACACACGTGTCCTAAAAAGGGACACGGTAGGACATGATCAGGGGTTACCCAGAATAGAGTGGGGAAACCAGTACCACGAGAAGTATCCATTAATAGTGGTAACTCTAGAAGAGTAACCTAGAGACAAGTCACTAAACGCGTGCTGGAATACCGAGCACGCAAACCAGCTGACGCATGAAGGGTCAACGGCTCGTGGCTGGAAACGCCACGAAAGTCGAGCAGACGGGGACCAGACGGCGTAGAGGACAGATCGTAGTATCCACTTTGAATACTGTGTTGTTTATAATACAGTAGAAATAGTGGTGACGTAGGCTTAGAATAATACAGTAGATAATACCATAGATAACGTCATAACGTAATATTATCATGATGTATGTGATCCATGTGGTTATCAGCTCTCAGAGCTATTATGTAACTAGTCCAGAATAAATTTATATCCTTTTTTACGACGTACGAGTTATCATTCGTGTGGTGCAAAAGAAGAATCCATGTGTGCCTGTCAAAGCTAGGTTGCTGACAGGCAGGATTATATTTGATGTCAGAAAGTGGGGCTTGAACCACGTTTAAGCAATTATTTAGAACCATTAACCCACATAAATTTAGGATTATATTTGGTGTCAGAAAGTGGGGCTTGAACCACGTTCAAGCAATTATTAAAAAAAAACATTAACCCACAGAAATATAAGATTATATTGGTATTATATTATTCAGAGTATATTTGGAGAATTATATTTAAATAGAGGATTATATTTGGAAAGTCATATTTGGAAAGTCAAGCGGCTTGTTGTGAACTTGTAAAAGTAAGATGTATCCAAACCACGATTGTGCGATTACTATCGATTATTGGGGTCCGAAAATTGACCTGTGAAAATGACGCACCGTGCTCACAGTGAAATGTTTTGAAAGCATCGTTTAAGAGCAGTGCGATCATTATTTTTGGTGTATTTATATTTCATAATTATGATTCATTCGGTAAGAATACCCACAAGAATTATGTTGGGATTATTCTACTTATTTTGATTATTTTCATTATTTGTATTTTTGAAGATCTTATATATTATATTGTTTATTTCGATTATCCAGCGAACTTACCCACGAAATAGTATGTCAGAAGTACAGTTAGTACAAGGAAAATTAGACTAGCTTACAGATTACAATCAGAAAAGATAGCTCAGTCAGAGACAGCAGAAAGTGAAGACAAGACGACATTTGACGATTCATTGACGATTCATTCATTCAACCATATCATTCATATCATTCATATCAATCATATCACATTTGTGTTTTTCATATCGTAGAGAATGGGAGACTTAAGTTATTTACTATCTTGTATTTTGTAACACATGCCATGTATTAATTGTTGCTGCTCTACGGAACAGGAACATCGATCGTAGTAGCGAGCCGATCTATCGTGTGTATGAGAAAGAGGTGTGACATCCCAAGTGGCCGAGTTGTCATAAGATCAGATGAGTATCTTTACATATTTTGATGATCTCAATTAATGAACGCATCTTATTTTTCCAGTGCGATACTGTAAATTTTCATACTTGTTGATTGCAAAATTGTGTATAATACCATTCGTTTGAGAACGTAAATTTATACAATGTCAACACTAGGGGAATTTATCCAGGCTGGGAAAGAGCTAGGCCATAGCGGGAATAAATTAGAAAAATGGGCAGAACAGAAATACAAAGAATACATAGAGAGGAAAACTGTAATTGATTGGGAAGAAACAGAAAGAAAAGCTGCAGCGGAGAGAGATGAACAAGCACGTGAGAGACAACACAAGAAAGAAATGTTAGAAATAGGGGAAGCCACTAAACAGAAAGAATTAGAATTAAAGGGAAAACAGATGGAATTGGACTCACAGACACAGTTAAGAATGAAGGAAATGGAGATTGATTCACATATTCAGATAGCTGCCATTAAGCAAAAGAGCCAGGAAGAGCAGAACAAATTTACTAAGTATAAAGGGATTGTCAAGCCCTATAGCCTTATGACTTCTACTTCTATGGTAGAATCACCACTGTGCATTTATCTAACTGGAATGAGCTAGCCAGTCTGACACCAACGCTCAAGTCGACGCCTACGACATTATTTTTTTGTTTTTATTGGTGTGTGTTAACGTTACAGACTGTTCAACACTCTCTTTAAGGGTCCTGATAACAAACAACGACCGTCAGTTTTACCCTATCTTTTGTTTTCTGCTATTCCATTATATTATCATCATGTACCATGCCGATAAGCGCCTGCGGCCTTGTTTCACCATCTCAGACGATCACCAGAGTCGAGGATTGGCTCTGTGTTCTTGTCTCGACCATGTAATATAGTCAAACCATCCATTACATCTCTACCTTCTTCCTTTTGCTTTCTCCTCAATCTTACAAACCGTCACCAAGTTCTTTAGTATATTTAACTATATAGAGCGAGTCATTCGCTTCGGTGCACGTCACCCCACGTCACACGGCCCGGTTATTACCCCAGACTAATAAGATGATATTTGTGACTCGCGTCGATTTGTGGACGCAAATCGTGGATATCCTTTCGTTAGTGGGTTATCAGGGTGTCAAAATTATGGCTTTCTGTCGGAAGATGTCTCCAGTGGTCACACCTAGCACCTGCCGCGTGTGGTGGTCTGATACAGCACTAAGGCGTGAACCGGTATTAAAGTCAGTTGCATATCCTTTACAGGATGTCGCACTAGTCAACCCCAGAATTTATTTTGTGCTGTTTGTGTTCTCTTGGCAAGTTTACGTTCAGTAATTTGCCATTACTTTCTGAACGACCGGCACCCATACAATTTCGTAAAAACCCAAATCAAGGGCGGCATATGGAGTTCAAATATGGACGGCCAATATTGCCTCCATACCATGCACACGTTGGCCGACCATGGTGTTCTAGAGCTTCAAGCAGCGTCTAAGCGTCCTCTGGTGTTCTTGTTGATACCTCCATACCTACATCTACTCGCGTATCTATCTACCTACGTACCCACCTACATACATACCCCCACAGCTACCAGAGAACCTACCAACCAACATACCTCTATAAGTACCCTATAATCAAAGAAGAAATAAACATCAAACATTCATCTAAAAGGACACCTCCCAAAACAAGTCAAGTATTTCAAGTACTTAGGAAGTATAATATTTCAAATGGCAAATCAGAAGATCGAAAATAGATGCAATACGGCAGCCAAACCTATTAGGAAAATGTCACAAATATTAAAGAACGCAAATGTGTCAATAGACACTATATCAAGCACTCTACAACACAATCTTCATTCAAACTCTATGCTACCAATGCCAAACCTGGACAATGGCAGATAAAGAGAAAATAAAAATTGCAGCAACGGAGCTGAGATTCCTGAGAATAATATTCACTTTACCAAGAAGCGAAAAACACATCACAAATGACGAAATTATGACTAAAGTTGGGGTTGTAACAGCTAAAATTTTATAAGTAAACAGCAAGTTAAATAGATCGTGTGTATAACTAGACTACCAACTAATACTATACCACAACAAGCAATGATAAACAGACCAAATGGAACCAGAAGAAAAAGCCGACCATGTAAAACATGGACAGAGGGAATAGCTCAGTCCATGGGAATCTCAATATACGAAGCCCATAAGTGGGCACTCTCCGGCTGTTTGTCCTTCACTTCGACACCGCAAGGTACAAGAGGAACATGATGAGATGTTCTCAGTGGGCGACTTTGTCGGTTTTATAGACCGTTTGTACATAATAGGTGATTTTTTTTCCGGATGTATAGAACGTTTATAAGCAGTGAGTTATGTTGTCGGTTTTATAGACCGTTTGTACTCAATTTGTGATTTTGTCGATTTACAGACCGTGTGTACATAATTTGTGATGTTATAAGTCTTATATACCTTTTATACTCAATGGGTGATGTGATCGTTCAATAAATGTAACGGGTTCGAATCCTGGTAACTATAGCTTTCAAACTGTATGTCATTTAATGTGTCCTCTATCTGATGCAATAAGTCACTGTTACTAAATGTAAGTAAGAAAGTGTCGAAATAGTATGTCATCTAGTGTGTCCTCTATCTGATGCAAGATGTCACTATCACCAAATGTAAGGAAGAAATTGCTGAAATGTTATGTCATCTAGTGTGTCCTCTATCTGATGCAAGATGTCACTATCACCAAAGGTAAGGAAGAGATTGCTGAAATGTTATGTCATCAAGTGTGTCCTCTAGCTGATGCACGAAGCCACTATCACCAAATGTAAGAAAGAGAGAGCTGAAATGGTGTTCCATCTAGTGTGTCCTCTATCTGATGCAAGAAGTAACTGTCACTAGATGTAAGGAAGAGAGTGCCAAACTGTTAAATAACTCCAGTTCTGCTGCATGGCAATGCATCTTGGGGCGTGATAGAACACATTAGGAAGAGCTTAGATTCAATGGAGATGTGGTTCCTGGGACGAATGTTGTGAATGCCTTGGACTGCAACACTTGCCTGAAAGAGGCTAATTAAACGCCAACATTATATACAACAATAATAAAGATATAAACTGATTTCTTTTTGGCATATGATAAAAAGAAAGTGAATGGAGAACATCGTGACTAAATGAGAGATCGATGGGGATAGAGGCAGACAAAGAGAAAGTATCCTGGATAGATTGAGATGGTGGTATAGAGGAGTATCATCAAAACAATTGTTCCAAAGGTTTTGTAGTTTTATCAATATTCAGATTTTAAAAAAAAAAGAATTTAA
Organism: Cepaea hortensis; assembly: GCA_963921405.1. Lineage (NCBI taxonomy): Eukaryota > Metazoa > Mollusca > Gastropoda > Stylommatophora > Helicidae > Cepaea > Cepaea hortensis. The sequence continues at coordinate 46,732 of CAWUFQ010000010.1, read as the reverse complement.
AAAAAAAAATTAAATCAAAACAGACGGAGAGAGAAATATTCATTGACTACTTCATTGAAATAGATTGCTCTTGTAAGATCATTAAAGATGTTGTGGCTTTTATTAATGTATGTTTGAGGACTTCAGATAAAACCTACCCGCCAGAACATTATAAAACCTTCTGTTGAAGAATAATTCTCCGAAAGCACCTGCCTTACTCAGTTCGTTGAACGCTTTGTCTCTTCTATCTATGTGTGTGCCAGGACTCCACATTACACCTATCTGATCAAACATTGTACAAACGGCTGGTGGGGGTTAATTCTTTGAAAAAGCCCGCTCTAGTCATTACATGAAGGAGTGTCAATTGTAAGCGATAGCTGCAGATTATCCATACCTGACCGAACATTCTCAAACAGATGGTGATGGATAATTCTTTGAAATAGCCCGCGCTATCCGGTACATCAAAGAGTGTCACTTGTATCAACATAGGAGTGAGAGCTTCAGATTAAAGCTACCTGCACGACCGTTGTAACAACAACGGGTACGGGATTGTGACAGGTTGGCCCACCTCTCAGATCGTTTTGTTACTAGATGGAGATAGCCCTCAGTAAACCCCTCTATGTATCCTGTATTAATTTTTATTTTTATCTATATTTTCCAATATTAGATAAAATCGTCTTTGGTTAGTGTATTTATATACATAAAACTATAGAGAGAGTTAAATACTATTTCTTCTTATAGTTAGAAGTAGATGTAGGGTAGAGTTCGTTTACAAGCCAAGAAATCAAGTCAGGCTGAATTTTATATTCAGTTTTGGCTGTGAATAATAATTTGGCCACAGGAAGGGAACTCTCCTGGATGAGAAGTTAACTTCCGGTAGCACCCTAACTTCTGCCATTTTCTGATAGCAACCTGGAAGGAGCAGGAGGAGCTATCAAGTCAATTGGCTAAAATTGAACACCTGTCTGTGTTTAAACATATTTTATTGCTGGCTCTTGTTAAGCCGAACAACAATCTAAAACATAGAAAAGCCAATGATAGTCTCCACTCCCGATAGGCCAGTCAAAATCTAGTTGCAGGGTGAGTTAATAATAATTTTGTTAAACATTTTTCTGTGTGTCAAAATGCCGGCAAAATCTACCGGCCATGCCGATCGATAATAGATACTATTAATTAAAACTAGTGTTAGTTAACTAATATTAGAATTAGGACCATGTTTGTGCCATGTGGCTTGCCGACAAGGGTAAAACGAAAAGCTCGTCACATGTGGCATTAAAAACATGGATAAATTACATTACGTGATTCTCGAAATTAGGTATCTGCCTGCGGAAGGACACCAGAGTTAGTCAGTAGACGATTAGAGTTAAGATAATTTAATTATGTGCTTAAACTTCGGAACTAGCGTATTTCTCTAGATAATATACTTATTAGTTGAAGGAATTAGTTCAGAGAGTGAATAGTCCCAATTAATTATTCTTTATTAATCTCTTATCTTGCCCATAGTCAGATTACTACCATGTGGTCCAAGATGGCCCACTTAACAAAGTTCAAACCTTGGGGGAATTCTCCAACCCTAATATTGTTCTTGTGTATAGTGAAAATAATCTTAAATCTAGCTAAGAAATCTTCTAGATAATTAATTATGTTTTAATTAATATAAGGAAGACTTGCTAGTAGTACAACTCATAACTCTTTAAGTGAACTTGGGGTGTTTCATTGATTTTAATGGTTCACTCGTGTACATCGTGAAGTTATAGTTGTTGTGTGTGATTTCATTTCATTCTATGGAATTCATCAATATGTGATGTTAATTCATCGTGTGGAGTGTAGTTTGTGTGTTTCCATACTTGAAAAATGATGTGTGGTGTTTCATCGATGTAATGGTTTGTTAATGTATATGTGATGTCGGAGTTGTGGCGTCTGAGTTTCAGTCCATTGAAGTCATCCTATATGTACTGTTAAGTCATTATGTGAATTGTGGTTCATGTTTCCATGAGTAATCATGACTTAGAATATATATTTGGAATGTGGTCTTTGAAGTAGAGCATTGTGATTGTACATGTTTGATCTAAATGTCAGCAGAGAGAATAGGATATCATTTGTATGCTGTTTCCATGAGATCAGTGTGCTGTTGTAGATTTCAGATAAGGAATCAACCTGTAAATTTAAATAATACATGCTATGAAAATTTATGAGACAAGATGCCATGCAGGACATGGCCAGAAGAATTTACAAGGCTGTCTTGAAGGATTATTCACTCCTTCTCACTGTCATTCACAGAGCCTGCACCCTGATCATCTGTAGCCGTAGTCATGACCGGTGATTGAGCTACGAACCACTCACTTGATGCAGCAGAGAGTGGAGTCCATACCACGATCCAGTCAGCACTGCCAGCTTACCATCCAGGAGGCTAAGAATTATCAGATGAGTGGCTACCCACCCGTTTGCCACTGCACAGCAATCCTAATTTGTCCGCTATTGGCTAAGAGTCTATGATTACATCCTCTAGCTGAACATTATCTGGTCAAGATTTCAGGGATCTGCGTATCTCTTATGTGTCAGTGAGTTCCCAGTGGGGCTCACGTAGTGTTCTTTAGGATTAAACGTTATGTTATATTTGTACTTTTAACAACTGCGTCTGTCATTATAGAATTAGCATCATCAGATTGTGTGACGAGTGAAAGGACTACATCTATACGTATCATTCTGTCTTATCTCCTGTTGTGTGAGAATACATTAGGCAGTGGGGGCTCATTTTTTTCATCCAGGCACGTTAGCAGGAATCTCTTGACATACTGTCTTCGTTTGTTAGCACAGTTCGTCGTCATAACTTTCCGCCTGGCACTGTTTAGAAGTAGTGATCCATTCTGGGACTTTGATAATCATTCTTCTAGAATTGCGAGCCATTTGATCGCTTCTTCAGCAGTGGTTAGATTCTCTATTTGTAGAAGTCTATTTAGTATCTACTTTGATCCAATTCCATCCTAGTAGAATACGTTACGCGACAGGGATAATTCTTGGAAAATGTGTCATACACAAAGCCTAAATCTGATAATTCCCGCCGCCAATGTTTAATTACCGCCCTATTCATAACGTTTACAAATTCAACGCATGGGCGTCCACTATATATACCAGAAGAATGTGGTCTTCTGCCTCATTTCTTGAGAACATTTTCCAGTGTGTGCATCTGAAACTCATTTGTGATTTCACTATTTGGATATTTTTCTGGCTTATGATTTCACTATTTGTATATTATTCTGACTTGTGATTTCACTATTTGAATATTTCTCTGACTTGTGATTTCACTATTTGGATATGTTCCTGATTTGTGATTTCACTATTTGGATATTTTGTTGACTTTTGGACTCGGTTGCGATACTTTTTGTTCAGAAATGGCAGCTTCTGGAAAGTACGATCTGGAGCCGGTGCACGTGTTTTCTGATTTCTTTGTCGATTGCAATCTCACTCGTGGGCCAGTCCTGTGCCGAGGAATGACTGGAGAAGTTGTTCTAGCCACTATGACTAGTAATCCATCAGTACAGATTGCTGTGAAAATATTTTCATTGCTGGCGCCAGATGGAGGGATTAGGAACAGAAGATTGTTTAATACAGAGGTCAAGGCATTACATAGTCTGTCGCATCCTCATGTCATTAGACATCTGATATCCGCTCGATGTGATGAACACCTGGCCATTTCTACTGTCTACTGCCCTAACGGAAACTTGACCTCTAAACTTCAAACCGTAACCCAAGATTTAAGCATCAAGTATTTCGTCCAGTTGGCGTGTGCTGTGCGATACCTCAATGATAAAAAGGCAATTGTGCACAATGATATCAAACCTGATAATATTTTCATGGACGCTAACAACGACCCGGTTCTTGGGGACTTTGGTCTGTCGGTGGTTGGCTTTCCTCGAGGAATGTCCATGATTTCTTCTATAGGCACGGGTGGCACATTTGGCTTCTGGGCTCCAGAAAAAGCCAGCCACAGACTCATGAATCCGTATAAGATAGATCCGCACTCACTGGGTGTGGTACTCTGGTGCATGGAGCTCAAGACGCTGCCAATATTCGACAAGGTCCACGATTGTCTGGACATCGATCTGCTGATGTCTATTATTGCTCAACCTGTGCGTCGATGCCTGGAGCGCACTCTACACAGTGACCCTGAAGTGAGAGCATCAGCCGCGACATTGCTGAAGGAATTACACAGAGATGGAATCTATAGCAGCCTTATTGACAGCATGTAAGTATATATTCTGTATATTGTATCGTTACATTAACTATTAAACTAATCAACAGTTGGTGCTTATTTTCAGTATATTTTAATCACTAAAGATACTACTAACATTAATTGCATTTCTTACTTTCTAATATGTTTTATCTGTCTACTAGAAATACGTTAATTTAGATTAATATACGTGCTACGTTAGTAAATGAATGAAACGTTAGTGATCATGTAACATTAACAATGGTTAGTGAATAATAAAAATTATTAAACGTTGAGAAGATCGACTTCGTTACACCGGATTTTATCCCGTATAGCTCAAACTCTTTCCGCAGAGTGGCATGCTTCAGGCGTCGAACAAAGCAAAAACTCCGTAGCTCCGGGGACGACCCCAAGGATTCTAAAAGAAATTCACTTGTGAACCGAAAGACGTAGTCCGGAATCGAACCCACATTCTTCGGAGAAGAAACAGACGTCTTGGCCATTTAGCCACGGAGAGTTCCAGTGATTAGTGAATGAGTAACATTAACATTAATTAGCTTTAATTAAGTGTGTTTAAAAAATTACATTACACATTTTCATATGACAACAATACACAAGTGTTTGAGAAATATAACGTAACTGTTTAATTAAAGTATTAGCGTATTTTTTTTCTGTTCAACATTCACAATAAACTATATTATACTTCAATGCTGCATATATTACCACACAAACAAGAGAATCACCCTGTGTATATTATCACAGATACAAGAAAGGCAAATATCCATGAATATGATATCACAGAGACAAAGACAATCAAATGCCACGTATATAATATCACAAGGACAAGAATATCAAAAGTCAATCAATATAATATATCACAGATAAGGAGATACATTTGATGCGGCGAAAGTCGAATAAATAGCTCACGGCGCAGACTCAGTTCCAACAATGAGAAAACCAACCCTGACAGTAACACTATAGCCGGTGTAGAATACTTACGTGCCGCCCCACTGGGCATGTGTTCGAATCCTCACAGAGACAGCCATTAAATACATAAACGGGGCTCACAGGTCGAACCATTCTAAATGGGTGCCCAGAAATCGTCTGGGAAGTAAAGGCGACATAGTCATTTAGCAAATATGCGCTGAGTGTTGATTGTACTACACAAACATGGGGCTAGCACCATGTAGCCAATACATAACCACACGTTATACATGACCACAAGTTATCATCAGTAATTGGGATTTGTTTAAACTACACGCGAGCAATAACTTTGAAATTAATAAAAGCTTCTAGTTAACGCAATAACTGACCTGATGTTACTTATTCAGAAACCATATTTGTTGTTACTCATTAACTAACTAATGTTACTATTACTTATTCACTAACCAATCTTTATGTTACTTATTCACTAACTAATGTTAATGTTACTCATTCACTAACCACTCCTACTGTTACTTATTCACTAACTAATGTTCATGTTACTCACACACTAACGCACTCTTTATGTTACTCATAACTAACTAATGTTTATGTTACATTACCACTAACGTTTCATTCATTTACTAACATAACTCGTGACACGCATGCCAGAAATGGCTGGGTCACCATCTTTTTAATCAGACCACGTGGCATATTTAACTGCCTTGTGACGGTCCCAAGTCCGTGGAAACTGAGAGGGAAAAGATGTACCACTAACTTCAATCACGATTAAAATCAACCGCTGGCCCATTAGTCTGACTCATCATCATCAGCATATGCCATGCCGATAAACGTGAGCGGTCATATTCCGCCATGTCACACGATCACCAGAATCGTAGATCAGCTCTGTGTTCTTGTCTCCAACATACCACATGGCCAAGCCATCCAGGTATTTACTTCTATACCTTCACCTTATTCTTTTCCCCTCAACCTTGCCAGTTGTTCACTAAGTTTTCCAATTCATTTCTTCTCATAACGTGTCCGAACATTTTGCCTATCTACATCTTATTTCTCTATTTAGTCTAAGGTTTCATTTGTTTCTTGTAGGACTTGGTCAGTGGTTTTTCTGTCTGCCCATGGTATTCTTTGCATTGTTTTTAGAAACTACATTTCCACTGTAATTAAAATATTTTTAGCTTGTCTGCTCATTGTCCACGCTTCACGCCCATACAAAAGTACAGGTTCTGTGTAGCACTTCAACTCTCTTTTTCTCATTGCAAATGACATCCTTTTATTGTTCTGTTTGCTTACCTGCCACCAGATGTTGTGACTGTTCAGAGATAATTGTACCGAATCACTTGTATAAGAATATCCTATTTACTTGAAAATACATTGTCTGGCTCAAATTATTCTTAAATATTCCTAGACAAGAAATTCTGCTATTTCAATGGGTAGATATGAATTATGTCCGTATATTCCATAGTTGTGGGTTCAGATTGGTGGTAGAACCCGCTAATGAAGATATCTGTGTAGGGGTGTCTAGTTGGTCCTTAGTCGAATTACTCGCCTCCCTGTATAGAGACGCTGTTGACAGGGTTCGAATCCCGGTATAGTAACTGTAGCTCTCAATTGTTATCTTGTCTAGTGTGTCCTCCACTATATTCATTATTTCTGTTCGTGCAAGCGTAGGTTCTTGTAATATACTTTACCAACTCAAGGACGAAAAGTCAACTTGTTAGTCCAATTTGCCGGTGTAAGGGTTGAAACCGCTACCTCGGTAACTGCGCACCAAATATTTACGAAAATGCGCCCCTATCCTTTCAGCTATGCTGATCTGGTCTCCCTTTCTATCTTCTACTTTGTGAGTGCCAAAAAATACACTTGAATCTATTGAAGAACTGTCGTTATGTCTTTCAAGGTGTTCCCCTATTGAGATTTCTGTCTATGACAACTTATCCCTATCTGTATCGAATTCCAACGTTGGAACATCAATCATGGTCCAGGACATACTACCCGTCGCCCTGCCACTGAGTGAGTGCGTGGCGCGACACTGTGAGCTGTCAGTTTTGTGTGAAGTCCTTTTGAATCTGCCCAAGTTTGTTTTGTTTTTTTGGAACGTGACTGCATGTTTGGAGCGATGGCAGGTGGCTATGTCCCAGAGTTGACCGGTTTTTGCCTTATGCAGAAATGCGTGGCTACTGGGCTTGTGGTTGACTGCCGCTGCCGTCGGTGATGAACTGTATTTTCGTGGACTGTGTGGGTGAACATCTAGGAAACATCCAGATAGGAAAATGACTGCTGATTCCATCAGAGATGAATTGGGTGTTTCGTAGGGTACTGGTGTGTTGGCATTCTGGCGGCGCATTATGCACAGTTTATCTGTGCTGGCTGTTGTTTGTCGAGACTCCTGTCTCTTCTACTGCCAATTATTTCTGATACTGATGTTCCTCCATCCATTGATGTCAGGCTATCCAGTAATCATTTTCGTTGGTCCCCCCGCCTGCCTTTCTTCCCCTCCAACCTTCTCGTTGTAAGCAGATACTCAAGCCGTTCTCTTCTCATGCTAGTAACCAAACCGCTGTGTTGGTTACATTCTTTCAGACTATATTCATTGTTTTTTCTATACGTGGTCGATGGTTTCATCATATTTCTATAAAACCACATAATCCCTCAATTGTCTGCTAATTGTCCATTATCTTACTTAGAACAGAATTACAGGCTCTGTGGCGAGTAGCTTGCGAACGCAATTCGTATTCCCGCATACAGCATTCAAAACAAAGCTGTGGGCGATTTGACTGCAGACCACCGTGCGTTGGTTTTCATAACACGGTATGGGTGCCGGTCGTTCAGAAAGCAATGGCAAACTAATGAACGTAAATGTGCCAAGAAATCGCAACAGCTACAATATGCTGGAGATGACTGCGTCGTCCTGTAAGGGATAATCAACTAACTAACAACAGAATTAACTCATTATAGCTCTTAAGAACTCTTGTCCTCACCTCGACTGACACAGATACATGGCAGAGGTTATTCTACGTCTTTTGAAATGCCGCCGAGGCTTGACCTGGTCTACATGATACTTCCTTAAATAATTATATACTCTTGGGGCTGGTCATGGGTTCAACCCGCACGAGTGCGGGGTCGAATTGTTAAAACAGGCGGACCCAGCCTAAAATGTGTCCAGCAAATGTCTTGGGAGTAAAGACGGCTGACATGATAATAACCAGAGTGTCCACTGAGTTACATTTGGTATATACAAATACGGATCTATATTTTAAATGGGCCTTACTCTTGCAAAATGCACTTTTAAATATTTATTGTTTAATGGGAGAAAGTTAGTTGCATATTCTATACAGGACGTCGCAGTCAACGCCATCATTTTTTGGTTGTTTGTGATTTCTTGGCAAGGTTACGTTCAATTGTTTGCCATTGCTTTGATGAAATGGATGAAACAAATTATAAAACATGACACGACCCCTTATTTATCGTCTGTCAGTTCTGTTAAGTTCTTATCTCTCGACAGCCGGTCTGTGTGATTTTGATAACTTTAAAAAAGCAAGAACTGCTAGTATTTACTCGTATATCAAGCAACGCCGTAATGTCGGTTCACGCATTAGTGCAGTATCATGACCGCCGCACTGGACTGGAGCTAGTTGTGAGTTAACACTGGTGACATCTTCCGACACAAATCCATAATTTTGACATCCTGATAAGCCCAGTGACGAAAGTTTACCCATGATTTGCATCAACAGATGTGAAGTGAGTCACACATATTGTCACGAAAATAGTATGGGGTAATAACCGAGCAATGTGGTATTGTAATGAACGTGGCAACAAGAAATTGGGTGGGGTTGGGGAGGGGGGGGGGGGTAACTTGCACGGAGGCGAATGACTCGTTCTATATAGTCAAATATGTGTTGTTAGTGGAACACCGAGGCTTGTCTGCCGGTGTTTGTGGTCCACGGAGGCTTTTCAGACAGTGTTAGTGGTCCACCGATTTCTGTCTGACAGTGTTAGTGGTCCACCGGCTCATGTATGACGGTGTTAATGGTAGACCGGCTCATGTCTCACGGTGTTAGTGGTCCACCGGCTCATGTGTGACGGTGTTAATTGTAGACCGGTTCATGTCTCACGGTGTTAGTGGACCACCGGCTCATGTGTGACGGTGTTATTGGTAGACCGGCTCATGTCTCACGGTGTTAGTGGTCCACCGGTTCATGTGTGACGGTGTTAGTGGTAGACTGGCTCATGTCTCACGGTGTTAGTGGTCCACCGGCTCTTGTGTGACGATGTTAGTGGTCCACCGGTTCATGTGTGACGGTGTTAGTGGTCCACCGGTTCATGTGTGACGGTGATCGTGGTAGACTGGCTCATGTCTCACGGTGTTAGTGGTCCACCGGCTCTTGTGTGACGATGTTAGTGGTCCACCGGTTCATGTGTGACGGTGTTAGTGGTCCACCGGTTCATGTGTGACGGTGTTAGTGGTAGACTGGCTCATGTCTCACGGTGTTAGTGGTCCACCGGCTCTTGTGTGACGATGTTAGTGGTCCACCGGCTCATGTGTGACGGTGTTAGTGGTCCACTGGCTCATGTGTGACGGTGTTAGTTATCCACGGAGGCATGTCTGATGACGCTTGTGGTCCACCGAGGCCTTTCTGACAGTGTTAGTGGTCTGCTGCTGTAAGTGATCCGCAAAGGCCTAGGCTGATTGTAGAGACCATGTATTGTAAATAAAGCATGATCCCTCTATCGGCATGTCTAGTTTGTTCCGGAAGTAAGGTAACACCAACAATTCTGAAACAAAACAAGCTGCAGAAGCTTCCAGATAAGCAAAGCTATGCTCTAACTGTCCGTCTGTCGGAGCTTCCATCCTAGAAGAGTAGCTAACAAAGGGTTAGTACCTCTTCTGGCATGCCACGACATTTAGTCTTTAGGTTGCTTTCCCTCGCAACAGGATGAGACACGTACCCTCTTAATGTCGCTCATCTGTCCGAAGTCATTGGCACATTGTGGGGTGTCTTGTTTGGTGAGCGCCTCCCAGCATTCGGAGTTAACAGAAAGCAGGCAGTACGGCCTATTATCATACGGTAGCTCAGTCATATCTGACTAAGAGCTGAAACATTGTTCCTCGAATGTTTTTTTTCTTCCGAATTTCAATTACAGGACATTGCAGTACACACAAGTATTTTTCACTGCTGCTGATGTCTTGTAAAGATTACGCTCAGTAGTTTGCCATCGATTTCTGAGCGACCTGCTCACATATCCCCGAAAGTAACCAACGCTACGCGATTCGCTACCGAATTTCGCGCAGCTGCGTTACCCACGTGAATAAACCAGATTGCGGAGAAAGTCGTTAACATTTCGCCAGGGAGACTGTCTTTCATCGAATACAGCATACGAAATTCGGTCTGCTCGTTAATTCTGCGATTGCTAATCAGAAAATATTCTGTGATGGCCGAACTTTATTTAAGGCGTATGTGTTAAACTTTACAGCATGACCGCCCAGGACACTCCATGGAAAATGCATCTCGGGTGTTCTTGATTATTATTTTTTCATTGTCGTTGGTTTTCTGGTAATGTTTACACAAGAATTCCCGTGTTCTATGGGTTAAATTAGTTGTTTGTCCTATACAGGACGTCACGATTTACCCCAGTATATTTTGCAGCTGTTTCTGATTTACAAGGACATTTTCCAAACAGTATCTTGCCTCTCCTTTATGAACAACAGATGCACGATCCATTATAATCAACGCAAATAGATCTGCTTCCAAAGCGTCTGCAGCTGATTTCAAACCGTCGAATCGGTGTGGTGTGAAATTGCGGAATGCGTTCACTTACATCGGCTTATGTCTTCTACTTCTATGGTAGAATCACCACTGTACATTTATCTAACTGGAATGAGCTAACCAGTCTGACACCAACACTCAAGTAGTCTCCTACGACATTATTTTTTTTTTTTGGTGTGTGTTAACGTTACAGTGTTACTGTTCCACACTCTCCTTAAGAGCCCTGATAACAAACAACGACAGTCAGTTTTACCCTATCTTTTGTTTTCTGCTGTTCCATTATATTATCATCATGTACCATGCCGATAAGCGCCGGCGGCCTTGTTTCGCCTTTTCAGACGATCACGAGAGTCGAGGATCGGTTCTGTGTTCTTGTCTCGACCATGTAATATGGTCAAACCATCAATTACATCTCTACCTTCTTCCTTTTGCTTTCTCCTCAATCTTACAAACCGTCACCAAGTTCTTTAAGATATTTAACTATATAGAGCGAGTCATTCGCTTCGGTGCACGTCACCCCACGTCACACGGCCCGGTTATTACCCCATCCTAATAAGATGATATTTGTGCCTCACGTCGATATGTGGATGCAAATCGTGGATATCCTTTCGTCAGTCGGCTTATCAGGGTGTCAAAATTATGGCTTTCTGTCGGAAGAGGTCTCCAGTGGTCACATCTAGCACCTGCCGCGTGTGGTGGTCTGATACAGCACGAAGGCGGAACCGGTATTAAAGTCAGTTGCATATCCTTTACAGGATGTCAATGAATGAATCACCCAAATAAACGAGAAGTAGATTGTGAGCTTTACTAAAACACGACTACAAGAGACAAATTGGACGTTGCGGCCAAAGCCTTCGTCAGCACAGGACAAACAAATACAACCCAAATGTCGCACTAGTCAACCCCAGAATTTACATTGTGCTGTTTGTGTTCTCTTGGCAAGTTTACGTTCAGTAGTTTGCCATTGCATTCTGAACGACCGGCGCCCATACAATTTCGTAAACACCCACATCAAGGGCAGCATATGGAGTTCAAATATGGACGGCCAATATTGCTTCCATACCATGCACACGTTGGCCGACCATGGTGTTCTAGAGCTTCAAGCAGCGTCTAAGCGTCCTCTGGTGTTCTTGTTGATACCTCCATACCTACATCTACTCACGTACTATCTACCTACGTACCCACCTACATACATACCTCCACACCTACCAGCGAACCTACCAACCAACATACCTCTATACGTACCCTATAATCAAAGAAAAAAAAAAAAAAACATTCATCTAAAAGGACACCTCCCGAAACAAGTCAAGTATTTCAAGTACTTAGGAAGTATAATATTTCACATGGCAAATCAGAAGACGATATCGAAAATAGATGCAATACGGCAACCAAACCTATTAGGAAAATGTCACAAATATTAAAGAACGCAAACGTGTCAATAGACACTATATCAAGCACTCTACAACACAATCTTCATTCAAACTCTATGCTACCAATGCCAAACCTGGACAATGACAGATAAAGAGAAAATAAAAATTGCAGCAACGGAGCTGAGATTCCTGAGAATAATATTCAATTTACCAAGAAGCGAAAACCACATCATAAATGACGAAATTATGACTAAAGTTGGGTTATAAATGCGTAAAATTTTATTAGTAAACAGCAAGTTAAAAAGATCGTGTGTATAACTAGGCTACCAACTAATACTATACCAAAACAAGCAATGATAAACAGACCAAATGGAACCAGAAGAAAAAGCCGACCATATAAAACATGGACAGAGGAAATAGCTCAGTCCATGGGAATCTCAATATACGAAGCCCATAAGTGTGCACTCTCCGGCTGTTTGTCCTTTACTTCGACACCGCAAGGTACAAGAGGAACATGATGAGATGTACTCAGTGGGCGATTTGACGGTTTTATAGACCGTTTGTTTTTAATGGGTGATTTTTTTTTCGGATTTACAGAACGTTTATAATCAGTGAGTTATGTTGTCGGTTATATAGACCGTTCGTACTCAATTTGTGATTTTGTCGATTTTAAAGACCGTGTGTACTTAATGTGTGATGTTGTAAGTCTTATATACATTTTGTACTCAATGGGTGATGTGATCGTTCAATAAATGTAACGGGTTCGAATCCTGGGGACTATAGCTTTCAAACTGTATGTCATTCAATGTGTCCTCTATCTGATGCAATATGTCACTGTCACTAAATGTAAGTAAGAAAGTGTCGAAATAGTATGTCATCTAGTGTGTCCTCTATCTGATGCAAGATGTCACTATCACCATATGTAAGGAAGAGATTGCTGAAATGTTATGTCATCTAGTGTGTCCTCTATCTGATGCAAGATGTCACTATCACCATATGTAAGGAAGAGATTGCTGGAATATTATGAGTAGTTATAAATGTGGGATTCGGTTAGCATTTGCCGGATTAATCCGGATTGACCTTGACCTCGGCTGATTTTCACTCCCCCTCGGTCATGTAGTTGGGTAAGGGGTGGGTAAGGTGTGATATTTAACTCTTATATTTTGGGTTGTGTAGTAAAATGGTGTGTACCACATAATCAACATGAAGCACCCTCTTGCAGTGGTCAACAAGAAAATAAACCATTCATACCACTAAAAAACCAAACAATATTTCGTTTTCATAACTTTTTTATTTTTCATTAATTGCATGAAATTTTCAATAGTGTGTAGCAGAGTCAAACCATTTTCATTGACAAAGTACATTCATTTTTATTGGTCATGACTAGTGACAAACGTGACATTGAGTCTTTTATATAGCCATTTCATACATATGACCACTTTAATAGAACATATTATGGACACCAAACAGTAGAAAACATATATACATAAGTACACTAGGACGTGTTATATGTCTAGGGGTGATGTAGTGACCTTGTCTTTGTGAACTTGACGTTTTATGTAGAAATAGGATAGCGAGTTTCTGTGTTGTGTGTATGTGTAGATAGACGTGTCTTGTGTTTTGAAACCTACATTTGTCCCTCCAGTCGCTGTCTGTGTGTCAAGTACATCTAAAAATGTTTGTCTGTCTAGGTGTGTGTTGTGGTGTTTGGTGAGGCCCTTTGTGCTTGTTTTATTGTAGTCTCCGAAACAATGGTATGTTTTACTACATAAGGATACCATTCCATCCCCTTCGTATTCTAACTTGAAAAGACCAGGGGTTCTCTTTTCATAAGCTTTGATAGTCTGGCAAGCCTTACAGGTATCAGTACTAACTATATGTTCAGAGCAGACTTCAGCCGGGAACCACTGATTATAAACTCTATCATACTCTGCTCTAAGGTGGGGTTTAACTGCTTCCGCTAGGTTAGGTGTGCTAAGCACTAAGTAAAGAGAGTCAGTGTCCATTTCGCATAATTGGAAATCCTCCCTGTCTATAAATACGTCGAGAAAGTCGTAGTAGAAAGCCAACATTCTTAATTTGGCATATTGATAGACAAAGAACCCAATCTGAAGGGGCAGATCCCAGACTGTTGTCTTTTTCACTTTTACTACTTCAAATATGTCGTCGGTCAGGGGTGTTATCTTCTTAAATAAGGGATTATTTATTAACTTGGTTGTGTCTTCACCCTTACAATAGGAAACATTGGTGTGCTTGACCTTATTGGTTAGAGTTTTGCCGTATGCAGCATTCCCCAATAATTTCATGGTTTCTGCATTAACGGTAGAGGTTGTATTACTGTCACCTTCTCTTCTGGCATCAGACACCATATCACCAAATTCTTGGAAGTAGCTAACTGGCTTATATTCAATGATTTGGTACACATGGGTGACCTCTAGCCCATGTTCCAGATACCATTTTAATAATGGCGTGGTCAACATGATCTTTTCTCCGATATAGCTACCTATAAGTGTCCGTCTGGCACTTTACAGCAGTTTATGTGACTGGGCGTACTGCCTCATAAGGTCACCAATAGCCTCTCTGCCCACTTCAATATTTTTGAATATTGGTGTCATCTCTGAGAATCGCGCTTTGTATTTGTCTGGCACGTGGATATCACACTCTATCAACCCAAGCAAACTCTCAGCTCTTACAGCTTTTAGAATCCTTTCTTTGTTAATGGTCTTTTTATTATGCCATGGTTTGACATATGGGAATCTGCCCTTGACAAAACCCTTAATGTCACTATTGGTCTTTTTAAGGTTCCGCCACTCACATTCCCACATTTCTACTACTTTAACTTTCAGCTCGTTAACCAAGTAGTCGTGAATGTCACAGGTGTTGTCATATAGTTCTGTCAGAGGTATCTTATTTACTGGATTTATGTCAATACCACGAGTCAGGTGACAGTCTGGGTGTCCGTGGAATAGACATCCGTGAAACTGATACACGGTTGTATTCACCCTATCCCACCCATCTACTCTCCCGCCCATTGAATTATGTCCTCAACTCTATATTCTCACTATGCTCTATCCACGCTAGCCACTCTCTGCACTGAACTGTGTAAAATCTACCCTTATGAGTCTTGAACTCATCTTCTGCCTTTCGAATGACTGGAAAACCCGTGGGCATCTTTTGCATTAGAGCCCACAGGTAGAGAGCGTTAGCGTCATACCCTTTCAAACTCTTAACAAGCTTACCCCCTCTGATGCGTGTCTGACCTATCTCATGGTACCTATGAAAGATTATGGACGGCCCTCCTACAATATTGTCTCTAAGTGTTTTGTGCAGGTCTTTCTCGTTCTCAGAACATAGTGAAAACACTACGTTTTTGGGCAGAGTCCTAAAAAGATATTTTAAGGTTACTCCAGGGACGGAAATGGTGTCCTTAAACATGTCTACACCTAAATCTTTATAGAATGTGACCTGTTTATCTAATGCCTTAATAAAAGGCTGAACATCTTTGTTATTATACCACACTAGAAAGTCTTCTAATGTGGTCATCTTATTTTCTACCCACACTTTCTGACACGCTTGATACTCTGCCTCAGTAATATTACAATTTCTTAGTTTTGAAAAGAATGCCTCGTGTGGGGGTAACTGTGTTTCTTTTAGTTTTTCAAGGTTAGTTATAAACTCATAAGGGAAATTTCCCTTAGTTTCTTTAATTTTGTAAGCGGCTAGATACTTTGAGTAGTTGAAACCTGGCGCTAAATAGTTACTGATATCCAGAAACTTCAATTGATCTGTGGCAATACACATAAAATTATTGTTTCTCTTGACAACAAAATTGCACGACACGTCCTCTGATTTTATGAAATAAGAAAATAAGTATGGCTTGATGAGGTTGATATCGTACTTTCCAGAGTTGAACCCCAGGACCGGTAGCGCTTTCAAGTACGCATCGAACCTACCAATTAAAGTGTTCTCATTTTTCTCCTCTAGTGCAGTGTACACATCTTCGAACTTAGCATGCAGTTCTGAATACGCCGCATCGGCAATTCGGGTCAAATGATCAAGCATCCTATTCACCAGATCTTGAGGATCACCCGCTGTGATGAAGCAGACCGGGGCCTCGAACCCAGGTACGTTGGAGGCGACTGAGCACGACATGGGAACATGTTTTGCTAAAAATGTTGTTGAACTACTATCACTAGGAAGATTTGAAGCCTCAAAGAAGCATTCACAATCGTATGTAGCCCTGTACGGGTAAACATACTTAGGATCGACTGGGATGCCTTGGTCAGCAATAAGCTCCCAGACGGTTTCTGGTGGACTGCAAACCCCTCCTTTAAAATGCTCTACAGTTTTACCTCCGTTGCAACTGTTTTCATGACGTTCCAAGTCCCAAAAACTCTTCCACAACTTCCCACATTTTGGGAAACTAAAAGCGTGAGCTGCTTTGTCAATATCTACAATATGCATGAAATGGTCTTTAAAAACTAAAAGTCTTAACGTTTCATCGTATGTTCCACTACCTCTAAGCTTTGGTACCAGTGAATGGTTATCATCATACTCAAAAATGTCTACATTGAGAGCAAAGCATTCTTCTAAATTGGGGACATCGAGTAGTTTAATACCTGGAAAATTAGTTAGGGACTCTATGTGCTGATACTCTTTCCACTTATTAGCATACTCTTTTGTGGGTTTCCTAAGATCTGTCGGTGGTGATCCTTTGTGTGCGGCTAGAGCTCTAAAAAACAAAGACTATCAGTGTATGGCTTGTTGTGTGAGTCGTGTTGTAATATATTGATGACTTGGTTGTGGATAATGTATTCGGGAATATCAGTCAGGCAGCAACCAATAGGAAATTCAGGAATGTGAAAAATATAAAATGACGTAGCAGCTACTGTCTCTACACTGTATTTGGTGTCTGGTCGTTGCTGCATGGCGTATGTAAGGATGTCGTGTTGATGAACTGTCTTGATGAAGTCGTCAAAGTCATGTCTGTTATTAATTAAAGCTGGAAATTCTAAAACGGCATCATTGTTGGAGGAAGTTTGAAAGAATCTAAGGTCATGTGTTTCTCTATGTCTCAGAATTAAATGGTGGGAATAATTGATCTTGAATCGGTTTGTCTGAGTATTAAAGATCTTGTATAGGGTATCTGTCCAATCGATAGGGTGCTGTGTCTGAGGGCTAATGTAGTATGTGTAGACTGACATGTGTTTACCACACTTGTGATGTGTCCTAATACTATCCCAGTTTTCTCTATAGGTGGGTTGGATTTCCTCAGGGAGGTTGTCTGGTGTTTCTGGTTCAAGTTTCTGTTTTTTAGGTGTATGTGTGTCTGTGGGAGCTTTCCTTTTACGTGATGCGGGTGTGTCTGAGCATGTAGTGTCCATGTTTGATGTTGATGGTGTGGTGTCCATTGATGGGGTAGTGTCCATTGATGATGTCTGGTGATGCTTTTTAATGTGGCACTTTAGGTCGTCTTTTCTTTTGTATGAGTTATAACATATGTGACACTTGTGAGTTGTGGTGCTGTGTACGGTGTTAATGTGACGTGTGAAATTATGATGTTCAGTGAAAGCTTTGTCACATGTAGGACACCAAAAGACACTCTGAGTAGTGGCCATAGTGATAGACAAAAGGTGGTAATTAGTCAAGATTCCGATGATGTGATAAGCTCTTGTGTAGCCAAACTTTTCCAAATTACAGATCTTGGTAGTAGATAGTGTTATTCACCAAAATACACTTTTAACTTCCGGTATTGGCTTGGTAATATGAATCAATAGTTTCGGGTAGCTGATAAGGTGATATTAAGATCTTGTGTAGTTGGTAGCTTTTCCTGTTATTATAGTTCCCGGTAATGGCTTGATAATGTTAGGCAATAGTTTCCGGTGTTGGCTTTGGTGATAGTAGGACTTTGTTTGGCTCCAACAGATATCGTCTTGATAGTGAAAAATAGTTTGTAGGTTCCTATCGTTCCACTCTTTTATAAAACGGGTGTAAGCACTGGACGGCAAACAGCTGTAGAGAATAATAAACATCATTATAGATATTTCGCAACCATATGATACCATATCTACAGAAAATATTTTATAAGACAGACCAAAAGGAAGATATAGCAACTGAGGTTATGCCGTCACATAACACTTATTTCATATTTTCATTTTCTCTGTTTTCTTCGCATCCAGTCCTTATGTAGTCACCAGAAGATGAAGACAACAATGACCCTTTTTTTTTTAAATTTGTAATTGTATTTTTTGTGTTATTTTATATTGGATGACAGAACTGTGGTATACTAAGGAACATTGCTGAATATGACCACCAAGGAACAGCATTTAGGATTGAAAATATTTAGTGATGTGTAATATGAACAACGTTGAAGGCATACCAGTGGTAGACAGTTGCCTTCTTTTCCTTGTACGCAATAGCCTCGAGCTTGTACTTCCTTGTATGTAATAGCTTCGAGATATTTATGTGTCAGCAACTTTTCAACCTGGTGAAAGGATAAATATTATAGATATAACAACAAAGTAAAATAAGATAGGGATGCTTGAAACAACTAATGGAAACAAAGATAAATTTGGCTAATATGAAGATAATCACAGAAAACTCAGAATATTATATAAAAGGTCAAAGAAACATGACATCAGTGCTTAGAAATTTAAAAAAAAACGCAACAGTAAAATACGAAACTAATAGCAAAAGAATTCAACCACTTACTAATCAAAGATCAGCAGAAGGCTACCTAAAGACAACAGATGGATAAAATAATAGAATAGCTTTTACACGTATGATCAGAATATTGAAAAAACCTTTATGAAGTTAACAGAGAAGAATATAATAAGGAAAGGCCACCGTTTTGAATGTGAAGGCTCTAACCATATGAAAGCTACCAAAAGCCCGGTTCAGAAAGCCTCATAGCATAAATGCTTAATACTTTAGAACTGATGATCTACAAACGGCTGGAAAAGACCTTAGACATGTAAAAACATATGAAAATTACAAGCTACCATAAAAATTGATAATTAAGTAGACCAATTTCAGCCTATTGAGAGAGGTGTGAGATGGGTATGTGTAATGTCGCCTTGTACAATGAAACTGTTTTCAGAAATATAGAAGACATGAAAGGAAACAATAACAGATATGCAGATGACACAGTCTGATTACAGACAATGAAGAGGACCTGCAACATTTAGTAGACCCACGCAGTCAATAACTAGGGGTGGAACTGAATAGTAAGAAGACACAGATTATAGCCCTTACTGGAAAATAAGTACCTTACACAATGTAACAATTGAATTTAATATCCGTTGAATCAAAACATCCTTCTTCGTTGAATGCGAAAATGAGAAAAAGACTTGGCCTTCGTTTCGTCACTGGATTTGATACTGTCTGCGTGAGAGAGGTGTATATCTGAAATGAACAACATCAATCAACCAATCAGAGAACATATAACATCAAATCACAAAGGGTATATCCCTGTAGTGGTCTGAGGGACATTTTGAATCAACCAATAAGAGAACAGATAACATTAAATCACAAAGGGTATATCCCTGTAGTGGTCTGAGGGACATTTTGAATCAACCAATCAGAACACAGATAACACCAAATCACAAAGGGTATATCCCTGTAGTGGTCTGAGGGACATTTTGAATCAACCAATCAGAGAACAGATAACATCAAATAACAAAGGGTATATCCCCTGTAGTGGTCTGAGGGACATTTGAATCAACCAATCAGAGAACAGATAACATCAAATCACAAAGGGTATATCCCTGTAGTGGTCTGCCTGATATTTTGAATCAACCAATCAGAGAACAGATAACATCAAAATCACATAGGTCATATCTCCTGTAGTGACCAACAATCTAACTGCCTGACATTTTGAATCAACCAATCAGAAAACAGATAAGAAATTAACACAAATGTTCTTTCCAAGATATAGGTCATGTGACTGGAAGCCCACTTTGGTCATATATGTCCACGTCTTCCAGATGTATGTCTGCAACCCGAAACACCACCTTTGACCTGGTGTAACCCACTTTAATTATGACCAACACCGTTACACAGACCGATGAAGAGTCATACATCTCTAACACATCGTCAATGGTATGATTATATTTAACCCATGTAGACATCACTAACCACCATTAAAATACACCATTGGTTACAATAGTTATATATCGAAAAAGTCCCAAGTCGGCTTCTGATGTATCAACTTCTAACACGTGGCACTATTTTCACTTTATACAGAAAACAAACTATTTTAGTAATTAAAGTTTGTTTTAAATGACACCAGAAGTATTCTAATGTGTGAACTTTGAAAATTAATTGTCTTAAGTCTTTTTGCGAAAAGTGTATATAAGAAAATATTCCAGGTTCCTGGTTGATCCAGAAAGTCAGATGTATTCATACATGCTACTACCATTCAGTAGCATATCCTTTGCAGAATCTCGTTCCCATAAAAACCCGCCGAAAATATAGAAAAAAAAATTAAAAATTTCTTGATCACAAACAAGATGGCCATTACAACCAACTGGAGATCATCTTCTTTTGGGCCTTCCAAGACATACACCTCACCATTATTGTTCTCTCCAAACTTTCATGACGTTTCAAGTGACCAAATATACAAATTTTCTTTGCTTGTCTTTAAAAAACCATCTTCAATAATCTTGAAGTATGGATGAGTTTGTTCTTTTTACCCAAGATATTCTTAGAACCCCTCTATTACATTTATATTCAAGTGCCTTTATGACATGTTTAGTAAGTGTCTCACAGGCGTAAGTTGAATACTCTTAAAAACATAATTTTCTGTAGTTCTATCTGTCCCACTCTATTAAGTTGTTTTAGTCTTTGAAGAGCAACTGACAGTCGTTTTAATTTTCTTTCATTGTGTCACTGTTGGTAATCAATATATTCGAAAGTTCCCACCACCTGGTTGTTATGGGTTTCTTGGCAAGCTTTGCCGAAAGCACATTACTTTCCTTCTGGACAGTGACTATTTTAATCTGTGACCACCCTGATGATCTATCGGTCCAGACCATAACCAACAACAATATGTTGTTACACTTCATCCACCTGTTTCCATGGCTTCACATAACCATGATTCGGGTACACCACCCAAAAGTGCTCCATAGAAGAAAGAAGGATACCCTGTAATCGGGACTACCATACACAAGTAAATTTTAGGCCAATCTCTCAGAATATCACACACAAGCAGTCATACACACTTTCATTGTGAGTTCTTTATAGGCTGTCTGATCGTTGTGCTAACATTAGAGGTCTTAGAGTGACCAACAACAACAACAACAACAACAACAACAACAACAACAACAACAACAACAACAACAACAACAACAACAACAACAACAACAACAACAACACACATATAGGCGGACACGCAGTCATAGATACCAGTATAGCCACATAGAGAAACAGAAACCCGACGACAAATAAGCAGATACACACAGACAGCCAGACAGACAGACAGTCAGACATATAGATAGACAGACATACTTTCAGTCATAGGCGCAATCACTAACACAAACCATTAACAGATAAATGAAACAACAAACATGAAAACACGGCCCGAAAGTTCCCCAATCACATTACATTCTTACTTTTCAATCCTTGTGCTCATAATATGGTGAATTTTAGATTTATTCTGATAACATCAATCTGATTATCATGTGGTTACACATCTATCCATACAGCATGTCGCTAGGACTTTTCAATCTTTGTGCTCAGAATATGGTGAATTTTAGATTTATTCTGATGACATCATTTTGATTATCATGTGGTTACACATCTATTCATCCATCATGTCACTAAGCGGTCATGTTCAACCATTTCACTCGATCACTAGAGTCGTGGATCTGGTCTCGACCATACCCCGTTTCCAACCCATCCAGGTATTTACTTCTCGGTCTGTTCCTCTCGATCTTGCCAGTTGTTACCATGTTTATTTCTCCTAAAATACCCAACAAATTTTTTCTATGTCCAATTTCTATAATCTATTTACGATTTTCATTTTGTTTCTTGTAGATTATTTTCTTCCCGTGGTATCTTTTCTCCACATTTCCATCAGATGTTTTTCAGCCTGTTCCACACATCGATACAAAAGAAATACTATGAAGCACTTCAACACTTTTCTTTTTCTAATTGCTATCTTTTTGGTCAGTATGTTGTTCATCTTGCTAAAGCCTACATTTCCTGTGACGATTCTTGTAATCTCTTCAAGGCATTTCCAATCAGAACTGTTCCGAGATAATTGTACTTGTTTTCCTATTTACTTGTGGTGTTTCCTTTTTCCTAATAATCTGTGTCGTTTTAATGCTAATCCTAGTTGTTCCCAACAAACGCATGTACTAATTGTTGCAGGTCCTGTTCCTTGTCTACAATCAAGACTGCCTATCTATTGATGTCCCGCAATGATCTTTTCATATATTTCTGGTGTACAGGGGAAAAAACATCCCTGTCTCACACCCCTTTTAATTGGCTGATATTTACCTATTTCATTATCAATCCATATGACAGGTCTGTTTTCTATGTTTTTCTTCCCCCACCAATTTGTAGATTTTCAACCATATCTAATTTGCCGTACACTATTGCCTTATCAACGTGATAACATTCACAACTGTTTTTGTGTGTTAAAAGTATTGTGTGTTGCTTCATGTGTTATTTTACATTCCTTTGAAAAGGAGTAACAAGTAAAAACGAAAAGAGAGCAAGTGAAAACAGACCTTGTCCCGTGAGCCCGCCTTTTCATGTGCTCGCGTGGGCGCGTGTCTTTTGGGAATTTATATGAGAAACCAGAAAGAACCCACAAATACTATTCGGAAGATATGATACAGTTTTGGGGGATAGATAATGCAACAGATCTATAATTGTTGGACATTGTAATAATATGGAGTGCTCTATCAAGAAAATATTAATAATGGTATCAAAAGAAAGTAAATGTTTTGTTTTACAGGACATCGCTGTCAACAGCTTTCAGCTGATTTCTAGACAAGCTTACGATCAGTAGTTTGGTTTCTGAATGACCGGCTCACATCATAAGTATGAGCCAGTGCTGATTCTCACAGTGGTCACGTTACTTACGAAGAAAAAGTGCAACCAGGGATACCAACAGTGGTGACACCAAATGTGACATAGAAACATTCTTAACCAAGTGGATAAATTACCTAGGGGGAATTATCAGATGGATGATGTACAAGAGATTAATGTACAGGACAAACAAAATTTTAGAAAATGAAAAAGTAATGTAAGAGAGTGGTAAATAGTTTTGGTGTGTGGGAGTGAATGTTGTAACAAAAAATTAGAAGCAGCTGGTTTGTAAGATGAATTTCCTGTCTGAGTAACAACTAGAAAAGAAACAACTTTCTTTAGTCATATAAGAGACGCATGAACATCGTGACAAGTGTTATCTCAGTAACATACCGAGATTAGAAACTATGGTAGTGGTATGTCAGCAAAGTTGCTTTCAGAACACTAAAGACAGCGGCATGAATGCCTACATCATTTGATGATGATAGTGTCAGCCAAGTTGATTTCAGAACACCAAAGACAACAGCATGAATGCCTACACCATTTAATGATGATAGTGTCAGCCAAGTTGATTTCAGAACACCAAAGACAGCGTCATGAATGCCTACATCATTTGATGATGATAGTGTCCGCCAAGTTGATTTCAGAACACCAAAGACAGCGTCATGAATGCCTACATCATTTGATGATGATAGTGTCAGCCAAGTTGATTTCAGAACACCAAAGACAGCGTCATGAATGCCTACATCATTTGATGATGATAGTGTCAGCCAAGTTGATTTCAGAACACCAAAGACAGCGTCATGAATGCTTATATCATTTGATGATGATAGTGTCAGCCAAGTTGATTTCAGAACACCAAAGACAACGTCATGAATGCCTACATCATTTGATGATGATAGTGTCAGCAAAGTTGATTTCAGAACACCAAAGACAACAGCATGAATGCCTACACCATTTGATGATGATAGTGTCAGCAAAATTAGTTTCAGAACACCAAAGACAGCTATGTGTTGTGTGGTGCGAAAGAAATAAACAAAAATATTAAAATTAAATCTAATTATCGTGTTAGTAAAACTCTTACAAGGCGAGCCTCAGTGTTCGTCTGGGCTGGCGAATAAACACACCGCAGTGTTACCGGTGTTTTGTTAACAAGCGCGTTCATCCGAGAAAGCTTGCCAACACGCCCCCTGGACAAAATTCGCAACGGAACGAAATTAGCCACAAATGGGCAACATGCTGAGTTTATAATATAAATATCTCTTGCTATATTTCGCAAATCAACATCAAAATTGTTTTTTGAAATCAACGACATCATAATCTTTCATTTGACTATAAGTTTTAATACTTTTTGACCTATCAAAAGTTATTTTATTACACGTTTAAGGCGTCATACGACGCGTACTTGTTCCGAGTTTGCATACATAAATAATTTTTTAAAATATATAAGAATGGTTTATTATGCTATATTGCCTTTTAAAATACTTAAAACTTGGTATTATTAAATATTACAAGGTTCATTTTTCTGATAGTTGAATCATTTTGTCTAAATCTGACTTTCCCCCAAGTAGGCATAGCACAGTTTTACATATAAATTATGTTACTTTTTATACAACTGAAAACCATACTTTATTGGTGTTTAAACATAATGAGGGAGTAATTTTTTTTTTCTCTAATATGTTTATAAAGGCCTGTTCTAGAAATATGTTTTGTCTATCGCTGTAATTCTTATTTTTATCATCTCCGACAGTCCCAGTTGCAAGGTTGCTGTTGTATCTTTGCTTTGTAAGATCAGTGTTACCAGAATTAATAGCTTAGTTGATAGCGCACTTGCCTCGTGTTCGGGTGGAAGTGGTTCGATCCTCAAAGTGTGAATTTTTTTATTTTTTTATTTTTAAACCGCTGTTCATCAAAATACCGTTGTCTACTATTTTTCTTTCTGGTATCTCTTTCGCTTACGCACCACAGATAAGAAGATAGACACTTTGTAACGCCGAAAAAAGAATACATTATGTTTCATGTCGGTAACCGCTCTGGGTCTATCATTATCATGTGTCGATTCTTCTTTCGTTCGCTTGAACTATGTCTATGATTGTGATATTGTCTCTTGTATAAATTTAACGGTGTTTGTCGATAGGACTTCTCACTCAAGTTTGTAACGAAAAGACATAACAAAACACTACCAGCTTAGTTATTAATTTTAAATAAATTAGATGGGGTTTTTGTGTAGGGTAGTAATTCTTCAGTCATCGTGTGCCATGTCGGTGGGCGTGACCAAGCGAGGTACATTTTACCCTGTTGATAAGTTTAATAAAACAGAGTACAACAGACAAATCTGTCAATAATTGAGTTGATTAAATCTTTTCTTACGGGAACCCTCACACCGCCCTTGGGGTTCTTTGAGTGAAAACCAGATAATTGAGGCTGTAAAAAGTGATACTTTTTTCGGGTTGGTGGAGTGTGATATAGAGACCCCGACTGATTTACAAGAGTCCTTTGCTGAAATGCCCCCCTATTTTCAAGAACACAGAAGTGTCGAGGGACGATATTGGGGAATTTATGAAAGACTATGCCATAAAAAATAAACTACTGAGTACCTCACGACGGACATTGATTGGTAGTTATTTCTTGAAGAAAATATTATTAGCCACCCCTCTTTTAAAGTGGTATCTAGCCCATGGGGTTGGTGGTTACACACATCTACCAGGCAATAGAGTATCGACAGGTTAGTTGTTTTAAACAATTTGGGGAAACAGTTTCTAATGCCCGTCGCCAAGGGGACAAAGATCCAGCTGAGAGTATTACGGAAGAAACAATGAAATTGTTAGGTAATGCCGCTATATGTTTTCTAATGTTTGGTGTCTATATGTTCTATTAAAGTGGTCATATGTATGAAATGGCTATATAAAAGATGTCACGTTTGTCACTAGTCATGACCAATAAAAATGAATGTACTTTGTCAATGAAAATGGTTTGACTCTGCTACACACTATTGAAAATTTCATGCAATTAATGAAAAATAAAAAAGTTATGAAAACGAAATATTGTTTGGTTTTTTAGTGGTATGAATGGTTTATTTTCTTGTTGACCACTGCAAGAGGGTGCTTCATGTTGATTATGTGGTACACACCTTTTTACTACACAACCCAAAATATAAGAGTTAAATATCACACCTTACCCACCCCTTACCCAACTACATGACCGAGGGGGAGTGAAAATCAGCCGAGGTCAAGGTCAATCCGGATTAATCCGGCAAATGCTAACCGAATCCCACATTTATAACTACTATTATGTCATCAAGTGTGTCTTCTATCTGATGCAAGATGTCACTATCACCATATGTAAGGAAGAGATTGCTGGAATGTTATGTCATCAAGTGTGTCCTCTATCTGATGCAAGATGTCACTATCACCATATGCAAGGAAGAGATTGCTGGAATGTTATGTCATCAAGTGTGTCCTCTATCTGATGCAAGATGTCACTATCACCATATGTAAGGAAGAGATTGCTGAAATGTTATGTCATCAAGTGTGTCCTCTATCTGATGCAAGATGACACTATCAATATATGTAAGGAAGAGATTGCTGGAATGTTATGTCATCAAGTGTGTCCTCTAGCTGATGCATGAAGCCACAATATATATATATATATATATATATATATATATATATATATATATATATATATATATATATATATATATATTCATAGTTCGTTGTCTTCCTCTTTACATCCTTCACATGTCTTGTCAAGTTTCTCTGCCTTGTTATTTCCAAGTACACCACAGTGATACGGTATCCAATGAATCATTCGTTCGTTTTCTAGCAACGTCTTTGCTAAGCTAAGGTCTCAAATATAAGAGTCTGCCACCCTTGAAGATCTACAGCACAGATAGAACATGTGTGAAAGAGGGCCGCCTGGTGACAGTCAGAGCTAGTAGCATTAATCATTGTTGGTTGCAGCCTGCTCTAGGATTGTTATCTATGATGCACTGCGGATCAGAATTTACCCGTGGGTATATAACTTATTTTATTGCTGTCGTCTTGATATGATATATAGACTACTGAACTTCTCTGTTTATCTATCTGTAAATGCCTGCATTCATGACTACTTTCTGAGAATGGCTATCCTTGATTATACTTATGGTAGCAGTTATTTTTGGGAGGTCATTGAACTCCATCTCTATGGGATTGTCACAGATGGAGATGTTAATATATAGAGCCTGGCCACTTTGTTCCCAATTTACAGGGTATAATATGGGTTTAAGTGATACTGGTTTTGTAGGTAGTTCTTATTGATTGTGTCGATTCAGTTTCTCTTATCCTGGTGAATGAAGAAACCTTGTTTGAGACGACTCATTGCTAGATCATCTATGCTTCTCATCCGTTGGTGTCTTTGCGTACTGTTGTACCACTTTAATACAAACATGTAAGTATGAGACTAAACACTACAGACAAATGCATTCTACTATAAAACATGAACAATGAGGGGTCCCTAACAAATAACCAGACATCTGCTCTCAAACTTGTCAATGTAATTAATTAGAGTTTACTAGCAATAGGAAATGTTCATGTATGATAACAGTTAGTTACATGTCAAGGTCGCCAACATGGCGGTTAGGCATTGAACCGGTAAGGCATGTGGCGTGTTTATGCTTGCAGCTACGGTTTGCAATAACATTTTCATCATGTTGGGCTGATAGTACATGGTTCCGTTACCCTGCTACAGAGTGAGTGCGTGAGCGACACTGTGAGATTGAAATTCGCGTGGAATGCTATTACATCTGTCCTGTACAGTGACCTGCATGTTCGGAACAATGGCTACCGGCTGTTGCTGAATTGACTGATTTGCCGTTTCGGTGTACGATTGCATGTTTCAAGAGACTCCTTGGAGTCGGCGTTGAAGCTATGGAGTTCGTTCTTTATTCGACTGCATATTATCACTAGCATGAAATCCATGGCATGTGCTAGTGCGGGTCTAGATACCACCGAAATAAACCCCAGCATAAAGCTTATTGTTATTGTATATCTATCCCCTATACACTTGAAGCCAATTCTCATTCCTTCATTGTATATTCGAGTCCGTGTTTCACATTGTCGAAATCATAATAGCAAAAGATCATATTTTACATGCATGGTCAGATTATGGGAAAGACCTTTATGATGATACAAGAGAAAAACAATATGAGCCTCGGAATAATAATAAAGGACCATAAAGTTTGAAGATGGACGTTCAGAATGCTCTTAACCATATGAAAACTGGCGAGACCCCGGGTGCAGATAACATCACAATAGAAATTATCAATGCCTTAGAAGAGTATGGAATAGACCAAGTCACCAGACTGCTGAATGCAATATATGATACTGGAGATATACCTCCTGAATTATGTAATGCTATATTCATTGCAATCCCGAAGACATCAGGAGCCATGGAATGTGATCAACATAGAACAATTAGTATAATGAGCCACATCACGAAGATTCTGCTGAGAATTATCATGCAAAGAGTTAGGAATAAAATACAACCCGAAATAGGAGATGAACAATGTGGGTTTGCAGAAGGCAAGGACATAGTAAATGCTGTGTATATACTGAGAACAGTAATGTAGCGTTCTATAGAAGTAAACACAGATCTATATCTTTGCTTTATTGACTACACAAAGGCTTTCGATAAAGTGAGACATGTCACACAACTACACAACTTTTATTTTCGCTTATTCTGATCGAAGCGAGAACAAACGAACGAATGAAAGAACGAACTTTGTTTTCGAAGGGTAACAAATTGGGCACGCAGGCCCGTTGTCGACATGATAAGGATGCTTGAAGATCTACAAATTGATGGAAAATACCTTAGACTTGTAAAAAGCATATATTGGAAACAACAAGCTGCCATCAGAATTGATGACGATGTAGGTCAATATCAGCTTATTAAAAGAGGTGTAATGTCTCCAGATCTGTATTCCCTGTACAGTGAACATATTTTCAGAAATATAGTAGATATGGAAGGAATCAACATTGGGGGACGATACATCAATAATTGTATATATGCAGATGATACAGAGTTGATTGCAGACAATGAACAGGACCTGCAACATTTAGTAGATACGGTTGTTACACATAGTCAACAACTAGGGTTAGAACTGAATATTAAGAAGACACAGATTATTATCGTCACTGGGAAGAAGGAAATACCACAAAGTGATATACGAGTAAATGGGCATATTCTTAAGCAAGTGAATCGATACAGTTGTCTCGACACAGTCATAACATCTGATGGGAGATGCCTTCAAGAGATTAGAACAAGAAATGCCATTGCGAAGGTAGCCTTTTGCAAGATAAAAAACATACTGACAAATAAAAGGACATCAATTGAAACGAGAAAAAGAGTGCTGAAGTGCTACATACAATCTATACTTTTGTATGGATGTGAAGCGTGTACAATAAGCAGTCAGGCTGAAAAACAGCTGATGGCTGTGGAGATGTGGTTTCTGAGGAAAATGCAAAGAATACCATGGACAGACAGAAAAACCAATGAACAAGTCCTTCAAGAAACAAATGAAGAACGTAAACTATTTAGATTTATTAGGCGTAGACAGTCATCGTTTTTTGGGCATGTTATGAGAAGAAATGAATTGGAGAACTTGGTGACGACGGGTAATATTGAACGGAAGAGACCAAGGGGAATACCGAGAAGTAAATTCCTGGATGGCTTAGCCTCGTGGCATGGTCGACACAGGAACTCGAAGGTGATCCACGACTCTGGTGATCAAGTGAGATGGCAGAACATAACCGCCCACGCTTATCGGCATTGCACATGATGGATGGATGGGTGGATGGATGGATGGTGTATGAGCAACACCCTCCCTTCTCCTCCCCATTTCCCTGAATCTTCTTATCGTTTGTTGATATTTTGATTATGACATTTGATTTTAGTACAAATGTATTGCAAAATCTTTCTGTATTTTGTATCAGTAGAGAAAGGGATGGTGAAGAGGCCTTTAGTTGGGACAATCAAATGAGAGTCCCAAGCTCAGAACTTCAACTCTTTTTTATTTGGTTTTTCCAGGGTTTACCACCGTAACTTCAGGTTGGAATTACCAGCCATATTATATGACTATGCTGAGGGCACTGAAAGGATCTGTTCTCTAAACCCGAATACAGGGATGGTCTACATGTTTGCCAGGGCTCTAGGAAAGTATCTTCAAGACCCCGCGAAGAGGACACCCTATCTAATAAAAGACCACCTGGCATCAGTTTGCCTCAAGCAGGCCATGGATTGGTGGCGACTGTGTATTCATGGAATCCATCATATCATTCTTCTAGTCTGGATTATTGGTACTTCTTGGGGAATTTCTACCTCAGCTCGTTAATAGCTGTGGCTTAATATCAGGAGGAACAGGATTTGAGTTGATTCTTTATTCAGACTCGATATTAACTGAAGTGCTAGAATGAGGGTGAAGCTGTTATTCCCATTCTGATACTAGGTAGAGATAGACTTGCGTTGTGGGATGCTGCTGAATGTCGGATTTATGTCCCAAATCACTGGCTGGTCTTCAGAACGTCACGGGCAACATGTACCGAGCGGTTACCTCTCGGCATCAGGGGAAGTGGATACTCAACTGTATTGAATGACCCCAAGTGTCAGCTTCACTGGCAGTCTAGTCACCACCACAGATTCAGTATAGTTTTATCTCTGCAGATACTGTGTCACAAGAAGGGATTGCCTTGTAGTGGGTGTATCATGATGAAGGCTGCTACCTGGAACTGTCCCTAATACCGCTTACTAGTGGCAACTGGATTATAATGAACCAGGGCAGTGGTTATAGACTTGTGTTTTGCCCAGAACATGTGAATTCTTTTCCTCAGTGAAAAATGAAGAAATACTGCTTAATTATAGTAGGACTGTTGTTGAAGGAGGAGTCTTTTGAGATGCGTTGATGCGGTTGGAGAGAGGAGAGTTATCATTTGATAGGTTGGGATTCTGCTGTTTGGTTGTGCTGTATTACCTGTTTTCACTGACTGTATAAATGTGCATATATTATGTCGAAGTGAATATTGTTGTCACAAGGTGGAACCTGGGTCTTCACTCGACCCCTCCAGTTTCAATACAAGTGTGTTGTTGAAAATGATTGTTGAGTACATTTATTGTCAATGTCTTAAACAACTGTTGTTGAGTACAATGAATTGTGAATGTCTTGTTCAGAAGTGCAAAGAATATTTCATTGTGAATGTCTGGTCCAGCTGTTGTTGAGAACAGCTCATTGTGAATGTCCTGTCCAGCTGTTGTGCGGAACATTTCATAGTGAATGTCTTGTCCAGCTGTTGTTGAGAACACTTCTTTGCGAATGTCTTGTCCTGCTCTGGTTGAGAACATTTCATGGTGAATATTTAGTTTAACCGTTGTTGAGTACAGTTATTGTGAATGTTATTTTCAACTGTGTGAAGTATCTTCCATTGTTGAGGTTTTGGTCAACTACTGTTGAGTCCAATTGACATGTGTCATTGTTTGATACATTAAATAAGAGATCTACTGGAGGTTGACTGAGAGCACACATACAACATTATTAAGGAAGGAACAAATTGAACACATTCCTCTGTTGCTGTGGCGAATAATCAAGATCTCTATAAGCCTTATGGAGGAACCTTGTAGTTTCTAAATATGTGTTGAAACTTAAACTTTTCTAATCTTTGCACAATGGGGTTCGTCATTTAAATTATATTGTTCCTCTAATGGCTGTTCGGTAATGATTATCCATCCCACTAGGGATGCCCTTAGACAATTTGTCACATCAAACCCTTATCTATCATATATATATATATATATATATATATATATATATATATATATATATATATATATATATATATATATATATATATATATATATTAAAGAAACCTCACACATCGGGGCTTTTGTAATATTCTTAAAACCTCACAACTGTGTAGGGGTGATTTATAGGGAGAAAATACGAAAGTGAGGGGGGGGGGTGACGTTCTAAAATATTGTGA
This sequence comes from Cepaea hortensis, assembly GCA_963921405.1. Classification (NCBI taxonomy): domain Eukaryota; kingdom Metazoa; phylum Mollusca; class Gastropoda; order Stylommatophora; family Helicidae; genus Cepaea; species Cepaea hortensis. The sequence goes on along the minus strand of CAWUFQ010000010.1, from coordinate 14,420 downwards.
AGGGGTGCATGGGCCAAAAAGGTTGAGAACCACTGGTCTTAAGGGACATACATAAAAACGATGTGTTTAAGCAACACGGGAGACAAGAAATATACTTTATTTGAGTATAAATGAAAGCTGCGTAATGCGTACAATTAGTTTAAGGAAATTATAACATGATTAATAAGGAAACATATTGCACTAATGATCATAGTCTACCAAGATAGATGTATGTAATTGCGATATCTCAGTTTTCCAGTATGTGACAGCTCGTGGTAGATAATATCTCAAATGAAGTGCAGTCTACCTACGGGATAATGTATCTATTGCAATATGCGTTTAATTGTAAGCAACACTCATCTGTACTATTTAATATTGTTGGCTGGCACAATGTGCATGTGCCTTATAAGCATATCAAATACGGCCGTAGAGATGATTACTGCTATCATTGCCCGTCTTTGATACGTAAGTGGATTACGGCAGTGGCTGATGTTTGCCTTAACGCTGCAGTTATGTGTCACCCTATCCGTGAGTAACGCACCTGCGCGAGATTCGGTAGCGGATCGTTTGGTTACTTCCGGGGGTATGTGAGCCGGTCGCTCAGAGAGAAATGGCAAACTACTGAGTGTAATCTTACCTATTACATCAACAGCAGATGAAAAATTCCGATGTTGACTGCAACGTCCTGTAAGTGATATGCAACAAAAAAGAAAAACACAATTATAATAACAAAGCAAAGACAAGCCGGCGCTTGAGGTTTTCAGCTGCATGGAGAACCATGACCGCGGAACGCGTTTCGGCAAAACAATTAATGAAGATGATCATCATCCCATATAATCTTGAAGGCTTTCATTCAAGATGGATGTAGGCAAAGGGAACCTATACCTATTATATTAACAGAATACAGTAAATGGTGTGCATTTGTTGATAAAGTTATTGGGAGCGTTCAAATGAAGTAAAAGGACTACATCTTTGCTTCATGGACTATACACAGGCTTTCGATAAAGTAAGACATGTCGACTTGATAAAGACACAATGCATTTCTACACATTAATGGGAAAGACCTCAGAAATAAAGAGACTTAAATAAAAACCATATATCGAAAACAACAAGCTGCTGTACAGATTGATAATGAAGTCGTTCAATATTAGCAGGGATATGTATTGACTGCAGACAACGAACACGATCTGCAACATTTAGTAGATGCGGTTATTGTGCACAGTAAATAACTAGGGTTGTAATTAAATCGTAAGAAGACAAAGATTATGTTAATTCTTAAGTAGAAACATATACCGCAATGTAATATACGGGCAAATAGTATTATCCGTACACACTTGGATCGGTACAAATATCTAGGAACATTACCTTATAAGATGTGCTTTTAAGAGATTAGAACAAGAATTTATATGGCAAGGGTAGCCGTTTGCAAGATGGAAAACATAATGACAAATAGAAAGATATCAACTGCGACGAGAGAAAAAAAAATAATTGTTGAAGTGCTACATGTAACCTTTACATGTGTATGGCCGTGAAACGTGGACAGTGATCAGAGAAGCCAAAAAACATCTAATGGTAGGGGAAATCTGGTTTCTGAGGAAAATGAAAAGAATATCATGGGAAGACAGACAACCCAATGAGCAAGTCTTATTAGAAACAAATAAAAACCGTTAACTAATTAGAGAAATTAGACGTTTGCTGTCCAGAATTGTGGACACTCTACGAGAATAAATAAAATGAAGAACTTGGTTTCAATTGGCAAGATTAAAAGAAAAAAAAAACAAGGGAAAGGCAGAGCAAAACATATGTGGATGGCATTGTCATGTGACACAAACACAAAGCTGATCCATGGCTCTGGTGATTGCATGAGATGGCGAAACATAAAACCCATGTTTATCGTCATGTCATCTGAAAATGATGATACCCTCAGACACCTTGGCAACGACCGTGATCCTTGCAGCATATTTGTGGAGCAGGAAACACACGTACAAAGTGTGGACTTGAAATAATGTGCAGTAACTTTCACTAGTCGCCACTGGTGTTATGCGTATTATACGCTTTCCTCAATGTGTTAGGAATATTGCAACTAGTTTCGATCATTGTAATTTTTCACATAAAAACATGTAAAAATCTGTATAATGGGGGACCATAGTCTCATGGGACACAATTGATAATGATTTGTTTAATGCAACAAGGGAGACAAAATAATAAACAATGTACTAGAGTATAAATGAAAATGTTTAATGAATATAGTTAGCTTGACGTAAATATAGCATGATTTTTAAACAAAAATATTGCCCTTGTAATCAAAAGCTGCCAACATAAATTTGATTAATTACGATATCTTGGTTTTCCATTATGTGACCTCACATGGTAGATAATATCACAAACTACCTGCAGTCTACCTGTGGGATAATATATTTGTTGCGAACATACGTCAGGTGTATCACCGTCTTTTACTATTCTCTTATTTTTTGGCTGGCACATGTGCATGTGCCTCATACTCCTATCAAATATGGTCGTAGAGATTATTAATGGGTGAAGACAATATAATATCGATATTTGATAGTGCTTGCTTTCGACGAAGTTTCAACACATCTGATGGCTGATGTCTCCGAGGAAAATGCAAAGAATGCCAAGTAAAACCAGACAAACAAAATGACCATGGCCTACAAGCAATACATGAAAACCGTAAACAGATTAGAGAGGTTAGACGTAGACAGTCACACATTTTTATGAGAAGAAATAAACTGCACAACTTGCTGACAACTGGAAAGATTGAGAGGGAAATAACAAGGATGATGCAGAGAAGTATATACCTGGATGGTTTGGTCTCGCAATATGGTAGGGACAGGAACACAGAGCTAACAACGCACTGGTGATAGTGTGCATTGGTGAAACATGATCGTCCACGCGTATAGGCATGGCAAATGATGCTGATGATTGCTTGCATACTATATCATCCTTTTTAATCATCTATCTAGTTGTGCACACTCTGTGAACACACGGCCCAGACTGCATTACATTGCAGTCAACGTCAGCATTTTTCAGCTATAGTCGATGTCTTGGCAAATGTTATGTTCAATAGTTTGCCATTGCTTTCTGATCGACAGGCTCACATACCTCCGTAAGTAACCGACGCGGCGTGATCCACTGCCGAATCCCGCACAGCTGTGATTCGTACGTGGGTATAAGGGATTACGAACAGCATCCATAACAACTTCGCCAGGGAGACCGGCCTAGCTTTACTATGTTCCCTGTAATACATTTTTTTACTATGTCTCAATGTTTACTGTTTTACATTTTCGTACTCTTTTACTATGTTCGCTGTCCTACATTTTCTGATTTTATTTCTACTGATATGTGTTGCATTGATTCTTTTAGCACTTTCTGGTGTATGTGTAAATTATTTATCTTTCCCATATCATTGCATCTATTACTACAATAAAGGTCAATTCTTATTTATTGATTGGAATCAAGTATTGCCATATCTGTATTGGTTCTTTGAGCAATGTATGATTGTTTATTTCTTTTTAAAGTGTTATTCTTACTTTTCTAAGAACTACGAAACACGGTCACTATTGTCATCTCCGTCTGATAGAGTGTTTACAGACAGTACACTATTCTATACTAATTGCTTATCCATATGATGTCGATCTAATTGTGAACATTCTGGTTTCACACAAGATCCTCATATATTTACATGTATTCATTTCATGTAGCCGGTGCTTTGACAAATGTGTTAGGAACTCAGTTTGTATTCCTGAATACCGTGATCCAAAACACCTGAGAGCGATTTGAAAACCTTGAGCTGATTTTCATGCAATTGTATGATTGCCGGTGGTTCAAAAAGCAATGGCCAACTACTGGACGAAAATGTGCTAAAACCCAAACAACAAGACTGATGGGGTTGACTACGATGTCATGTAATGGATATACATCTAACTAACTTTAATATCGCATGTCCCTCTTGAAACATTCAACTTTATAATATTTGATCCTCCGTCTGTATTGGCCATACGTCGACTATTTAAGAGGTGTAATGATGATGATGATTTATTCCATTTGAAATGTTGACGTGAACATTGCTTAGACCAGACATATGTTACTACAGCGTCATGTCTAGAGACAACGTCTTTCGTACATTCACTCATCCCAACAAATGACACTGATGGGATCCTTGTTTCCTTCACAATAACTCATATCGTATGTGCTCAAGCTCATTTTTTAGAGACAATTTTAGAACATGACAGGTAGAAGTCATTTGAAGCTATCTGCATGAGCTCTTGGTAAAAGTTAAAATTATACCCCTGTCAGCACACATAATATCACAAGTTATTTGTGTTAAAAATATTGGATGACATATGTATTTCTCTTTATATGTGGCACATAACAACATACACGATTGAATAAATTTGGGGCGATTTGGCAGCTACGTCACGTGGTCAAAATGAGCTAATATAAGAGACGCCAATGATCACACCTGATATTAATACAAGGTGCATGTGTATACACCAGTCAAAAAATATCAAAAGTATCTAATAACAGAACGATGTATTTAAAAGTGATAAGATAATTGATATCTTGTCCGCTATGTAAGCGAATTGTATTTTCATATATTATCTTTCATATTATATCACTTTGTTGTCAAATATAAGAAAAATACACTACATATATATTATATTTATTGGGATATCGTCATAGAATATCCATCCGTTGCAATAAAGTTATTCATATTGAGATATACTATAATTCACTAGGTTATAGAACACGCAAACAATATAATCCAACCAAAGCAACATTATCGGCCTTACAAATAACATATCGATTATGGTTTTATCCCCTGATTACACGTAAACACGGATATATGTTTCAATTGTTCCTCTCTCTCTCTCTCTCTCTCTCTCTCTCTCTCTCTCTCTCTCTCTCTCTCTCTCTCTCTCTCACTCTCTCTCTCTCTCTCTCTCTCTATATATATATATATATATATATATATATATATATATATATATATATATATATATATATATGTTACTATAGTTAATATCCCCAGCCTTTCCTCCGACCACCCCTATAGGACCTTACATCTACCAGGCCCCACACAAGCCGGGACAGCTGACCCTCCCCTCCCCACTTATGGATTCCTACCCACAGGGAGCTCGGACAAAACAACAGTCATACTAGTACTCAAAGCCATGGCTAACAAAGCCAAATTTAATTTCTAAATACGTCAACTGTAACTCAGAGAGCGATGACTGAAAAGCCTGGATAGAAGACAATATGTGCACTTGCTGCTAGAGAACAGCGAGAAGATCTCTAGATGATCAGTCTTCATCACGGAGCATGTGAATTCAGTTCGTGCTGTCGTCCCGTCGTTGTTAACGACTCGCCCGAGGAACCTCCAGTGTAAAGGAACTCCAAGTCGTAGACCCTTCCAAAGTTATCTCCTTCCACTGTGAGTAAGATCTCGGACTGGTCAGGCGTATGGCTAATGCCTGACTGACACTTCACCAAAGTTCGCTGGTCATCCCTCGATGACGTAATAAATCACAAGTTCCACTCCGCTGATGACGTCTGGGCTGACCCTAGAATCCTAGATGTCCCCAACTAAAGATAAGTACTTAGCACAATACACTAGTATCTAAGAGCCTGGTTGCTCTTCGGTCTCTCAAGTTAACGTGAAACACTTATCTGCAACCTATAACTGGAGCGCTGGCTTGATATAAACACAATGTCAATTCAATGATCCAACAGGTTAATGTAAGAACTCAACATATTCACATGTCTCTATCCTACACAGTTCTGTAGGTATCTATTACCTTCACAGCTTACAAGGTCGATGTCCAACAACACATAGGAATGGGGTAGATCCCTACCCAAACAAGAATATCACTCCGGTGTTCACAAGACTAGAAAATCACTGTTGTAGGTCACTTGACCAAATTTCGGCTTCAGTACGAATCACAACTGTAGATTCACACCGTAGTTAACATGAATTATACAATGTGTCCCATTACGACCCAGCCGGGACGGAAACATAATAAACTGGCCATTGTCGTGACTATTAAACAGAGTTCACTCTCATCAACACAACTGGAACTCATTTCCTTGAGAGTACTCAGGTCAACCCTGAGTTATCTTAGAACTGCACCAGTATATTATCGGTGTGAATCAAGAGACGCTTCAGTCCTGGACCCTACCTTCATCGGTTGACTAAATCTTCGTCGGACTCGTAGCGGTGGTCTTAGCTTAGACCCGCCGTATCATTCTAAACTCAGATTCTCTCAAGTGTTGACTCTGGCAGATTCAGATGACCGCTCCCAGTAATGCCTCAAACATCATATCGATTATGTCATAACGGAAGCTCGAAAAGGGTTGTCAGCAATGAGAGTCATGGCGACTGCCAATATCGAGCAAAGACTGCTAATACTTCTGTTCCAAGGACTGGTGCTTTCAAGCATCGAGTATGCCCTGGCCATCCTCACTGTCAGCCCTACACAGATTGGAAGACTTGAAAAGGTACAAAACGAAGCCATGCGCATCATTTTGGACTGCACTAGAGACACCAGCTGTGTAGCAATGAGATACCTCTTTGACTTCCAGACAATAGAACACAGGATCTAGCTATCTGCATGAGCTCTTGGTAAAAGTTAAAATTATACCCCTGTCAGCACACATAATATCACAAGTTATTTGTGTTAAAAATATTGGATGACATATGTATTTCTCTTTATATGTGGCACATAACAACATACACGATTGAATAAATTTGGGGCGATTTGGCAGCTACGTCACGTGGTCAAAATGAGCTAATATAAGAGACGCCAATGATCACACCTGATATTAATACAAGGTGCATGTGTATACACCAGTCAAAAAATATCAAAAGTATCTAATAACAGAACGATGTATTTAAAAGTGATAAGATAATTGATATCTTGTCCGCTATGTAAGCGAATTGTATTTTCATATATTATCTTTCATATTATATCACTTTGTTGTCAAATATAAGAAAAATACACTACATATATATTATATTTATTGGGATATCGTCATAGAATATCCATCCGTTGCAATAAAGTTATTCATATTGAGATATACTATAATTCACTAGGTTATAGAACACGCAAACAATATAATCCAACCAAAGCAACATTATCGGCCTTACAAATAACATATCGATTATGGTTTTATCCCCTGATTACACGTAAACACGGATATATGTTTCAATTGTTCCTCTCTCTCTCTCTCTCTCTCTCTCTCTCTCTCTCTCTCTCTCACTCTCTCTCTCTCTCTCTCTCTCTCTATATATATATATATATATATATATATATATATATATATATATATATATATATATGTTACTATAGTTAATATCCCCAGCCTTTCCTCCGACCACCCCTATAGGACCTTACATCTACCAGGCCCCACACAAGCCGGGACAGCTGACCCTCCCCTCCCCACTTATGGATTCCTACCCACAGGGAGCTCGGACAAAACAACAGTCATACTAGTACTCAAAGCCATGGCTAACAAAGCCAAATTTAATTTCTAAATACGTCAACTGTAACTCAGAGAGCGATGACTGAAAAGCCTGGATAGAAGACAATATGTGCACTTGCTGCTAGAGAACAGCGAGAAGATCTCTAGATGATCAGTCTTCATCACGGAGCATGTGAATTCAGTTCGTGCTGTCGTCCCGTCGTTGTTAACGACTCGCCCGAGGAACCTCCAGTGTAAAGGAACTCCAAGTCGTAGACCCTTCCAAAGTTATCTCCTTCCACTGTGAGTAAGATCTCGGACTGGTCAGGCGTATGGCTAATGCCTGACTGACACTTCACCAAAGTTCGCTGGTCATCCCTCGATGACGTAATAAATCACAAGTTCCACTCCGCTGATGACGTCTGGGCTGACCCTAGAATCCTAGATGTCCCCAACTAAAGATAAGTACTTAGCACAATACACTAGTATCTAAGAGCCTGGTTGCTCTTCGGTCTCTCAAGTTAACGTGAAACACTTATCTGCAACCTATAACTGGAGCGCTGGCTTGATATAAACACAATGTCAATTCAATGATCCAACAGGTTAATGTAAGAACTCAACATATTCACATGTCTCTATCCTACACAGTTCTGTAGGTATCTATTACCTTCACAGCTTACAAGGTCGATGTCCAACAACACATAGGAATGGGGTAGATCCCTACCCAAACAAGAATATCACTCCGGTGTTCACAAGACTAGAAAATCACTGTTGTAGGTCACTTGACCAAATTTCGGCTTCAGTACGAATCACAACTGTAGATTCACACCGTAGTTAACATGAATTATAGTAATGGCCATTGTCGTGACTATTAAACAGAGTTCACTCTCATCAACACAACTGGAACTCATTTCCTTGAGAGTACTCAGGTCAACCCTGAGTTATCTTAGAACTGCACCAGTATATTATCGGTGTGAATCAAGAGACGCTTCAGTCCTGGACCCTACCTTCATCGGTTGACTAAATCTTCGTCGGACTCGTAGCGGTGGTCTTAGCTTAGACCCGCCGTATCATTCTAAACTCAGATTCTCTCAAGTGTTGACTCTGGCAGATTCAGATGACCGCTCCCAGTAATGCCTCAAACATCATATCGATTATGTCATAACGGAAGCTCGAAAAGGGTTGTCAGCAATGAGAGTCATGGCGACTGCCAATATCGAGCAAAGACTGCTAATACTTCTGTTCCAAGGACTGGTACTTTCAAGCATCGAGTATGCCCTGGCCATCCTCACTGTCAGCCCTACACAGATTGGAAGACTTGAAAAGGTACAAAACGAAGCCATGCGCATCATTTTGGACTGCACTAGAGACACCAGCTGTGTAGCAATGAGATACCTCTTTGACTTCCAGACAATAGAACACAGGATCAAGATCTGGAGAGCTCGTGCATACTTAAAAATAAGTGCAGATGAGCAGCACCCTCTGCATGACGCTATATTCACAGAAAAGGGTAACAGGTTAAAGAGGGGCAAATCATGGATGGGTCGGGCGGAAGATGTCAGACAGGTCTGCAGTCTTGCCAGTATCAACCTCGGCAAGGAATGGGTGCTGGTGCCTCCGGTATTTAAGTGCACTTTCTCCTGCATTATCAGACTCGACAGACGGTGCAGAGAGCAGAACCCTGCCGCTGTCAATGCAGAGGTCAACGCGCTCATCTATGAACACTCAGATAGCCCTGAAGTGCTCATCTATACAGATGGATCTGTTGTAAAGCAGCAGAGAAGTGCGTGGGCATTTACAGCCCGTTCAGCGGGCCGAACCGTTGCAGAATCCAGTGGTGCCCACTCTATGACCACGAGCAGCATGACGATGGAGGTTATGGCAGTTACACAGTCATTCATATGGCTTGAATCACAACATTATACCAACGTGTGTGTACTAAGTGACTCATTGAACATGATTCAGAAGGTCCTAGAGCCGTACGCAGACAGTAGATTGAGTCGCTGCGGAGGTCTGTTGTCCGTTAGGTCACCTTCATCTTCGTCCCGTGACATGCGGGAGTCGAGGGAAATGAACGAGCTGATAAACTGGCTGGCTCTGCATCCCCTGTAGATGGCCAGTCCATGGATCGTGCCGATGTTATTAACGCCCTTAAAGATATGGCGAGAACAGAAGACTTTTGACGTGAATCCACATGGCTCTCCAGGATGAAGGACTTGGGGGTAAGAATCGGCACGGCCAGACGCGAGAGGTACATTGGGAAAACGAGGTGCCTCGTCAACGAACACAGAACTGGCACTATTAGCCACCGGACGCTGATGCATATGCTGGGGGGAGAATCTGAGCACCTATGGACCTGTCCGGAGTGCAATGAAGATACCTCAACTGATAACTGATAACTGAAGTTCGCATATAAGGACATCTGAGAATCCCTCATCTATGTTGCTTCCACGTCTGTGTTGACTATCCGTAGACTAGATGTAGACTGTGACGATGACTATCTTTGTATGTCATTCCATCTGCGAGGACCAAATATATCTGGATATATCGTCACGTCAAGAGACGGACTGTGATAAATACATCTGCATATCAAGGACGGACACTGAAGTGATCACGTGACAATAACTCTCAACGTTATGGCAAATATCAGCGACAGCCGTAATCCACTAGTGTATCAAAGATGGACATCGTTATTATAATAAACATATCTACCACCGTATTGGAAATGCTTATTTTTATTTTTTTTAATGATTGGCGGTTCCCCTAGAGCAGTACCTCTCAACCGATGGAAAATTCCCTCACCCCCATCCCCCTCCCAGTGGGAAATTTTAGTGTTTTCAGGGGGTGGGTGGGGAATTAAGATTATTTGTTCATCGCGTAATTACAAGAAACGATTATTTGATATTGTTTTTCCTTCCATACTTTACGGTTCTGTACTTCTCACTTCTGTACTTATTAAATGTAGCTTCTATGTTTACGTATACTGTGTACAGGGCGCGGGGGATATATAGGGAGGAAATACGAAAGAGGTGGGGGGGGGGGGGATGACATTCCCAACATATGGTAAAGGGGTGCATGGGCCAGAAAAGTTTGAGAACCACTGCCCTAGAGGATAAAGCGATACTCAGAGGCCCTCGAGTTTTCCAGTTTTTACTGAGGGCCCTTAGTCCCACTATGAGCCTTTGCCGACTGTGGTCCACCTGGCTCACAGATACTGTGATGAGTTGTGAGGTTTGATTGATCACCACAGCCCTTGACCAGACCAAGTGCAGTACTGGGGGAAGAGGTGGGGGGGGGGGGGGGGAATGGGGGTTGATCTAGCCAAAAGGCAGAGTATTATGTTGTTTTTTTTTTTTTTTTTTATGAGGCACATGCTCAAGTGCCTGCTAAAAATATTACAAATCATCTCACGATACTTAATCTATTAAGCGGCGATTACAAATGATTTATTATCCCGTTTGTAATCAGCACTTCCTTTGAGATATCATATGCCCCTTGAGATGACATACTGTAAATCTAGGATAGCGCAATTACTTACATTTATTTTGGCAGTTTTTGATCCAAAAGGCAATATTCTATTTTAGAAATCATGCTATCCTTTCTTCAGTCTAACCATTTGCATTACGCAGCTTTCATTTATGATGCAATAACTGGGTGTTTATTGTCTCCCCTGTTGCTTAAAAATATAATTTGATTTTGTGTCCCTTGACACTATGATATACTATTATACACATATCTACATTTTTTACCCATGAAACATGACACTGGTAGAAACAAGTCGCAGTATCATAATGCGATGAGGACATCGGTTAGTACGCAGAATACCCAAGGTGGCTAGTGAAAATGACTGCACATTATTTCAAGTATCTACAATGTGCTTGTGTTTCCTGCATCTGCCTTTCTCCAACAATATGCTACATGGGTGATGATCGATGTCGTGGTGTCTCAGGATAATCATCATGATCAAATGCCATGCCGATAAACATGCTTCATGTTTCGTTATCCTGTACGATTACCAGAGTCATGGATCAGCATTGTGTTTGTGTCTCAACTATGCCGCGTGGTCATCTAGATATTGTCTTCATTGCCTTTCCCTTGTTCTTTTGCATTGGAATTTGCCAGTTGTAACCAAGTTCTTTAGTTTATTTCTTCATGTAGAGTGTCCAATAATCTGGACTGCCGATATATAATTTCCCTTATTACTTAACGGTGTTTGTATTTGTTTCTTTTAGAACTTGTTCATTGGTTTTCTATCTGTTCATTGTATTCTTTTCCTTTTCCCCAGAAACCAAACTCAAGCTTAAACATACTTCTCTGCTGTTGTGTTCTAGTTCTTCCACTATTTCTTTTGCCGTGAGGACTTCAGCCGGCTGATTTACTTGTAATACTATTCTAAGGTTGTTTAAGTGCTTGTTCTATCCAGCGGCAGAGACTGTTTCTCTGAGTTCACTATTTTTTATTTAATTCTCTCCATGAAACTCACATTGTTGATTCTGTCATACGACACCAGTTGCACACGCACACATTAATGAATGTTTGTAATGCATGTATAATTGTTTCAGCACTGCTCCGTGTGTGTGATACATATAGTAGACTAGATTTAACGTTAGAATTTAATATATGTTTGAATATTGAGCACAACCCACTACAGGCAACGCTGATCGTATTCTGGTATGAACCTAAGGCCTATTCACGTCAATATGGAAGCACTATACTCGAGTTTCGCTCTCGTTTGAGCTCGTCAGTAGTGCATATCTCTGACCTGTTATATATTTGGTTGTTCTTCCAGCATTCGTTCTGTTACGCCTACACCGAGAGAAGAGTTCTTATGATGCAATCAACAGTGTTTGTGGAGCTTCTCTTTTATCTCATGCAGTGTTACAGCGATGATCTGCCCTTGTTGGTCAAGAGAATGATAGTCGTCGTTGTTCTGGTTCTGATCTTTTCTGGAAGCCCAGATAATTCTGTTATTTTCTTTTTTTCTGATATATATATATATATATATATATATATATGTTTTTTTCATAGTTCGTTGTCTTCCCCTTTACATCCTTTACATGTCTTGTCAAGTTTTTCTGCCTTCTTATTTCCAGGCACACCACAGTGATACGGTATCGATTGAATCATTCGTTCGTTTTCTAGCAACGTCTTTGCTAAGTTAACGTATCAAATATAAGAGTCTACCACCCTTGAAGGTCTACATCACAGATAGAACATCTGTGAAACAGGCCGCCTGGTGATAGTCAGAGCTAGTAGCATTAATCATTGTTGGTTACAGTCTGCTCTAGGGTTGTTATCTCTACTGCATAGCGGATCAGAATTTACCAGTGCGTATAAAATTTATTTTATTGCTGTCGTCTTGATATGATATATAGACTCCTGAACATCTATGTTTATCCATCTGTAATTGCATGCATTCATGACGTTTGGGAATAGCTATCCATGATTATTCTTATGGTAGCAGTTATTTTTTGAGGTCATTGAACTCAATCTCTATGGGATTGTCACTGATGGAGATGTTAATATATAGGGCGTGGCCACCTTGCTCCCAAATTACAGGGTATACTATGGGTTTAAGTGATACTGGTTTTGTAGGTAGTTCTTATTGATTGTGTCGATTCAGTCTCTTATCCTGATGAATGAAGCTACCTTGTTTGAGACGACTCATTGCTAGATCATCTATGCTTCTCATCCGTTGGTGTCTTTACGGACTGTTGTACCACTTTAATACAAACATGTAAGTATGAGACAAAACACTACAAACAAATGCATTCTACTGTAAAACATTAACAATGAGTGGTCCCTAACAAATAACCAGACATCTGCTCTCAAACTAGTCAATGTAATTAATTAGAGTTTACTAGCAATAAGAAATGTTCATGTATGATTACAGTTAGTTACATGTCACGGTCGCCAAAATGGCGGTTAGGCATTGAACCGGTAAGGCCTGTGGCGTGTTTATGCTTGCAGCTACGGTTTGCAATCACATTTCCCTCATGTTGGGCTGATAGTATATGGTTCCGTTACCCTGCTACTGAGTGAGTGCGTGAGCGAAACTGTGAGATTTAAATTCGCGTGGAATGCTATTACATCTGTCCTGTACAGTGACCTGCATGTTCGGAATAATGGCTACCGGCTGTTGCTGAATTGACTGATTTGCCGTTTCGGTGTACGATTGCATGTTTCAGGAGACTCCTTGGAGTCGGCGCTGAAGCTACGGAGTTCTTGCTTTATGCGACTGCATATTATCACTAGCATGAAATCCATGGCATGTGCTAGTGCGGGTCTAGATACCACCGAAATAAACCCCAGCATATAACTCATTGTTATTGTATATCTATCCCCTATACACTTGAAGCCAATTCTCATTCCTTCATTGTATATTCGAGTCCATGTTTCACAATATCGAAATCATAATAGAAAAAGATCAGATTTTACATGCGTGGTCAGATTATGGGAAAGACATTTATGATGATACAAGAGAAAAACAATATGATCCTCGGAATAATAATAAAGGACCATCAATTGTGAAGATAGAAGTTCATAATGCTCTTAACCATATGAAAACAGTCGAGATCCCGGTACAGATAACATCACAATAGAAATGATCAATGCCTTAGAAGAATATGGAATAGACCAAGTCACCAGACTGCTGAATGCAATATACGATACTGGAGATATACCTCCTGAAATATGTAATGCTATATTTATTGCAATCCCGAAGACATCAGGAGCCATGGAATGTGCTCAACATCGAACAATTAGTATAATGAGCCGCATCACGAAGATTCTGCTGAAAATTATCATGCAAAGAGTTAGGAAGAAAATACAATCCAAAATAGGAGAAGAACAATGTGAGTTTGTAGAAGGCAAGGACACAGTAAACGCTGTGTATATACTGAGAACAGTAATTGAGCGTTCTATAGAAGTTAACAAAGATCTCTATCTTTGCTTTATTGACT
>CAWUFQ010000009.1:970000-1028707 GCA_963921405.1 Cepaea hortensis | reverse complement strand
TGTATAAGAATGTAGTTTAACAAAGGTGAGTGTTTCTTGTCATAAGATATATGTGGTCATGTATGCTCATGAAATCAGCTGGAATTAAAACAGTAATCACCACATATATACTCTATGCCAGAGTGTTACTAGGGGTTATGTTGTATGCACCCTGACAACTTAAGAATGCACACGTCCAACAGCACAAAGGAAAGCAGTCCCAAAAGCCGACCGAACGAATAAATGACTTTATTCATAGCACTATTAATTCATAATACATTAGAACAATTCATCAACTTACAGTTTTTACCGCGTCATTACCGGGCCCTCAATTCAGCGAGCGACACGGCTCCCCCAGTTTTCTGCACTGCCGTGTGTTTACAAGCCTGATGTGTACCGGTCGTCGCTCTCGCTGTAACACAGATTCTACAACACTCTAACGCTGTCCATGCCGCCTTACTCGTAGGCTTTCCTCTTCACTTTTGAACACTCTCCATCTTCATCTGATACAGCTGGTCTTGTCAATTTCCACGATGTGAACCTCGCTGTGTTTCCCGGACCAACTGCCTTCTCCACTGTCCGCCTACTGTCTTCAAACCACATCACATGCCCTCAGTCCTGCCGCTCGATTGGCTACTATCTTTAGCCCGTTACTGGTGTCTTTTCCTTATAACTCTCCGTGATTATTTATCACTCTTAATGTCTCAACAATCTATGTTGCTGTTACTCAGGTCTTAAGTAATCTGACTCATGGCATATGCCCCCGCAATTTCAAAAATGTTCTACATTTTTTGGGTTCTTCCTTATCTCTACACTTGACATGAGTCAGCTTGGTCGCACATGCCTGTCCCCTGGTCGCACATATCTGTCTACTGCCTCATGCCTTTGAGCTTGCTTCTCAGTTCCCTTTAACTTCCCTCTGTGTTACGTTGATATTCTGCCATACCTTCACACAAATTATAATGTCGGACACGAATATCCGTCTATTCCCAAATAAACCTCGTGTGGCCTCAACCCCCTTTTTGTTCGGCAAGTTGATGACCAACCTACAATGAGTCCCAATGTCCCACCCCGGCACTTCCCATAAGGTTCCTCATTTATACCTCGGTATAAGCAACTGACACCCTCCCCAGCCCTTAAGCCCTGGGTGCAGGAACGCGTGTATTGCAGACATATCAATTTCACCAATATTTTGTTTAAGCTCCAACTTGCTCCTGAGTAGTTTATGCTACGACTGTGGATCTATTTGGTGCGGGTACCTATGACTCATGTATTTGTCTTGTCAACGTGTGTGCGTGGTCGGCTGCCATTAGTTACTTGTGCTCTATGACTATCTATTCCCTTCATTTGCCTTCTGTTTATCCCTGGTGTTCTTGCTACTAACTTTTTCCTTGTAGTTTTCCTAATACCATGACCCTTATATACATCTACTACCATGCCAGAGTACTACATGTTAAAATATTATATGTACAACGAACTACCACTTGGTACTATTATCAATGGTCCTACTAATAATGCTACCCCACTTATCCTTGTATTCTCCTTTCACCTTCCCTTGTACTCTGTTCTTTCTTTCTCACATTCTCACTAGTCCATTTCATTCTCCCTCTTCATCCTTCCATAATTTCTCTCTCTCTCTCTCTCTCTCTCTCTCTCTCTCTCTCTCTCTCTCTTTTTTAAATAGTGTTTAATTTTGTTTATTATGTACTCTGTCTCACAACCCGCATACCAGAACATCAAATGTTCTATCTATGCCTGTACGCTTCCTGTACACCGGTGTGCACGTATCCAGGTAGTGTTCAACATTGTTCTGCTGACTCTCATTCGCACAAATTCCTTTCAGTCTGTCCTTACCCTTTCTCTCGCTTTACTGTCACTCAACCTATTCTTATGTTTTTTTGATATTAATCACTGCTTCTTATTTGACTACTCATGTTCTTTGGTTTTAATCACATTTCACACTTCACCTTTCAGTGTTATTTGATACTAGCGATCACTTTCCTGAGTTACTGAATATCGCTCACTGCGAATCAATTTCTTGCAAATCGTGTTGCTATGTTCAACCGTGCAATGCTCTACCACTAGCCATAATTCATAAGCTTCTATTCTGGCTTTTACTCTTAACTCTTACTACGATGTTATTGAGCATCGCTCATTGTTGCACCTATTCCTTATTCCACACCGATCTTTGCTATCACAAATCATATTATAGTTCACAATGAATACAATGGTATCTTTGTAGCTTCATACTGTTGTCGGCTTTCCACTAGTCGTGTTCTAATATTTGTTCTTAACTTCGATGTATCACTAGAACTTTCCAAGCTGATTACTTTTTCCGTGAGAATCGCTCAATTTCGTATCGTCCTCCATTCCCTGAATTCAGTCTCCGTGACGGCCCCCATGATTGCCAGAGTGTTACTAGGGGTTATGTTGTATGCACCCTGACAACTTAAGAATGCACACGTCCAACAGCACAAAGGATAGCAGTTCCAAAAGCCGACCGAACGAATAAATGACTTTATTCATAGCACTATTAATTCATAATACATTAGAACAATTCATCAACTTACAGTTTGTACTGCGTCATTACCGGGCCCTCAATTCAGCGAGCGACACGGCTCCCCAAGTTTTCTGCACTGCCGTGTGTTTACAAGCCTGATGTGTACCGGGCGTCGCTCTCGCGGTAACACAGATTCTACAACACTCTAACGCTGTCCACGCCGCCTTACTCGTAGGCTTTCCTCTTCACCTTTGAACACTCTCCATCTTCATCTGATACAGCTGGTCTTGTCAATTTCCACGATGTGAACCTCGCTGTGTTTCCCGGACCAACTGCCTTCTCCACTGTCCATCTCATCTGATACAGCTGGTCTTGTCAATTTCCACGATGTGAACCTCGCTGTGTTTCCCGGACCAACTGCCTTCTCCACTGTCCGCCCACTGTCTTCAAACCACATCACATGCCCTCAGTCCTGCCGCTCGATTGGCTACTATCTTTAGCCCGTTACTGGTGTCTTTTCCTTATAACTCTCCGTGATTATTTATCACTCTTAATGTCTCAACAATCTATGTTGCTGTTACTCAGGTCTTAAGTAATCTGACTCATGGCACTCTACACTACGCATAGTTAACACAAACAGAAGGGCAGCTAGTCGGAGATGAGCACTTGTCCTGATATGTCAGTGATCACAGCTTGTACATGTTTTATGGTAGTTGTAATGTATTGAAATGATTTTATTGCAACTATGTAAAACTTGTTTTGCTATCTGTATAGGCATAGTGTGTAGGGTGTTCTGTGCAGAATTCTACACAACATTCACAACAATACGTGTTCGTGGCTATGCGTATGGGAAATATGCATTCAATAGCGAGGCTGTCTTTCTGTCGGATATTCTCCCTACGGAATAAAATATATCTGGATTTGGTGTGGTGGAAGTGTTTCGCCTGGCTTGGATTTCAGGTGCAGTGGTTATGAGAGGTCTGTGCACTTCTGGTCTGGTCTATTGGTACTTAATGTGGTGGGATTATGTCGTGTAGCTTGAGTTTCAGGTGGAATAGCTGAAAGTGTCCTACGAGAACCTGTATTGGATTTATGTTGTGTCCGTTCTGGGTATTTGATATTTTTGACGAGCAAGCTGGTGCCCAATGCAGACAAGTGTAATTGATATGTATAACCACGCCTTTTGTGCACCAGCCTGTGAAGTTAAGAACGGTGTGTTGTTGATGGAGGAAAAGAAAATAGACGAGTTAGGAAAAATGGGACGTACCCTTTTAAGAGTGCCAGCAGTTGAGATAATGTGATTTATTGATTGTTCATGGGTCGTTAATACCAGAGAAATTGAGAGATAGACTGACAGAGAGCGACAGAGAACGAAAGAGAAAGTAATAGAGAGGGAAAGAAAGAGATAGAGAGAGAGATATAATTACAGAGTAATACATTAAATAACATAGAGACAAGGACACTAAATTAACATAGAAACACAGAGTGTGTTTGAGAGAGAGAGAAAGAGAGAGAGAGAGAGAGAGAGAGAGAGAAAGAGAGAGAGAGAGAGAGAGAGAGAGAGAGAGAGAGAGAGAGAGAGAGAGAGAGAGAGAGAGAGAAAGGGGGAGGGATAGAGAGAGATAGTGACAAAGAGCTAACAATGGCTTCATAGACTACAGGCTTTCGATAAGGTAAGATATGTCGACTTGATAACAATGCCTCCAGATCTACAAATTGATGGGAAAGACATTAGACTTTTAAATAAAAACATATCGAAAACAACAAGCCGCCATAAAGGTTGATAATAAAGCAGTTCAATATCAGCCTATTAAAAGAGGTGTGTCGTAAGGATATGTATGTATTTACTGCAGACAACGAACACAATGTGCAACAATTAGCAGATGCGTTTATTGTACTCAGTAAATGACAAGGGTTATAATTAAATTGTAAGAAACAGAGATTATGTTCGGTCCTAAAGATAAATAAATGTAACAATGCAATATACGAGCAGATAGTAATATTCGTAAACGTGTGAAAAGATGCAACTATCCCGGAACAGGTATCTTATAGGATGTGCTTTGAAGAGACTAGAGCAATATTTGGTATGACAAGGGTAGCCTTTCGCAAGATTGGAAACATAATGGCCAATAGAAAGATATCAACTGCAACGAGAAAAAGATTGTTGAAGTGCTACATAGAACGTTTACTTTTGTATAGATGTAAAACGTGGACAATAAGCAGAGAAGCTGAAAACATATAATGGTAGGGGTTATCTAGTTTCTGACGAAAATGAAAATAATACCACGGAAAGACAGAAAACCCAGTGAGCAAGACCTATAAGAAACAAATAAAAACCGTAAACTAACTAGAACAATTAGCTGTCGGCAGTACAGATTCATTGCCACTCTACCTGACGAAATACACTAAGGAACTTTGTTTGAAGGGAAAAGAACAAACGGAAGGTCGAAAAGAAAATATGTGATTGTACCCTTGCCTTCTATAAACACACATTGTTCATCTCCTATTTCGGGTTGTATTTTCTTCCTAACACTTTGCATGATAATTCTCAGTAAAATCTTCGTGATGTGGCTCATTATACTAATTGTTCGCTGTTGATCACATTCCAAGGCCCCTGATTTCTTCGGTATTGCAATAAATATAGAATTACATAATTCAGGAGGTATTTCTCCAGGATCGTATATTGCTTCAGCAGTCTGATGATGTGGTCTATTCCATATTGATCAGTTCTATTGTGATGTTATCTGTACCCGAGGTCTGGTCAGTTTTCATCTGGTTAAGAACATTTTGAACTTCCATATCTAAAATTGATGGTCCTTCATTATTATTCCGTTGATCTTATTGTTCTTCTCTTGTATCATCATAAATGTCTCTCAAATATTTTAACCACACATGATCGATCTGACCTTTTTCTATTATGCATTTGCCATCTTCGGTTTTTAGGCAACCCGTTGATGTGTGTGTTCTTTTGTTTGTGATGTCATTAATTGTTTTGTGCATCAATTTGGTATCCCGTGTGTTCTGTTGGTTTTCAATGTTCTTGCAATTCTCCTCAAGTCATGTTTCTTCTGCCTCTGTGCATCATCATCATCATCATCATCATTATCATTATCATCATCATCATCATCATCATCATCATCATCATCATCATCATCATCATCATCATCATCATCATCATCATCATCATCATCATATTCATCATCATCATCATCATCATCATCATCATCATCATCATCATCATCACCATCATCATCATCATCATCAAGTGCCGTGCCGGCTGGCGTAGGCGTTCATGGCTATCCACAGATCTCGGTCCCTGGTGTTCTGGATCAACTCTGCTGATGATATTCCTCCATGCCTACGTCTCAGTCCGTCCAGAATCATTCTTTTGGTCTGCCTCTGCCTCTCTTCCCCTCGATCTTTCCAGTTGTCACGATGTTCTCTAATGCCTCTCTTCTCATCACATGACCTAAGAAAGATGTTTGTCTCTTTCTTATTGTTGTATATAGTGTTCTAGTTTCATTAGCCTCTTTCAGGCAATCGTTGTTAGTTTCTCTGGCAGTCCAAGGAATTGACAACATTCGTCTTAAAAACACATCTCTGTTGCTTCTAAGTTCTTCCTAATTTGTTCATTTACATTCCAAGATTCGCTGCTATACAGCAAAACTGGTTCTATATGGCATTTTAGCACTCTCTTTCTTACATTCATTGATAGCGACTTATTGCATAAGATACTCTTCATTTTCTGAAATGCTGTCTTTGCCTGCCCTATTCTGCTCTTAATCTCTTTTGTACATCTTCCATCTGATGTTATAAGTGCCCCTAGGTATTTAACATTATCCACTTGGTTGATAAACTTGCGACTGGCCTAGCAAGCCGGCAGGGGATCTTCATACTGCTCGTAGAAAAAACTAAGAAGTATAAACGAGCTGAATATGAAGCCCATAATCGGGCACTCTTACGATGTTTATACTTCTTCTCGACACCGCGAGGTACAAGAGGGTCATGATGAGATGAGATGAGATGAGACTGAACAACCACTGAATGTACAAATAAACAAATCAATGGAGGAGCTGAATGAATCAATGAATGAATCAATGAACGACTGAATGAATGAATGAATGAATGAATGAATGAATGAATGCAGGACTGAATGAATCAATGAAGGAATGACTCACTCGATGAAGGACTAATTAAATCAATGAAGGAATACATAAATCAATGAAGGACTGAATCCATCAAAGGAGGAATAAATAAATCAATGAAGGATTGCATCAATTAAAGAGGGACTGAATGAATCAATAAAGGAATGAATTAAACAATAAGGATTGAATGCATTAATGAAGGAATAAATCAACCAATGAAGGATTGCATGAATCAAAAAACCATTGAAGGAATCAATGAAAGAATGAATCAATCAATGAATGACTGAATGAATCAATGAAAGAATGAATTATTCAATGAAAAAATGAACTATTCAATCCAGAAAGACATAAATCAATGAAGGATTGGATGAATAACTAAATCAATGATATTCTAATTGAATCAATGCAGAAATGAATAAATCAATGACGGTTTGAATCAATCAATGAAAGACTGAATGGATCAATGAAGGGCTGAATCGATCATTAGGGACTGAATGAATCAATAACGGAATGAATCAACCAATGAAGGACTGAATAAATCAATGAAATATCGAATCATCCAATGAAGGAATAAATCAATAAATGAGGGACTGAATGAATCAATGCAGGAATGAATGAATCATTAAAGGATTGAATCAATCAATAAAGGTAAATATCAATCAATGAAGGACTGAATTAATCAAATTAAGAACTGAATGAATCAACAAAGGAATGAATCAATCAGTTAAGGAATGAATCAAGCAATGCAGAACTGAATGAATCATTAAATGTATGAATCAATCAATGAAGGCCTGCATGAATCGATGAAAGAATGAATAAATCAATGAAGGACTGATTAAATCAATGCAGAAATGAATGAACCAATGAAGGAATGAATGAATAAATGAAGGGATGGACCAAACAATAAAGAACTGAGTCAACAATGAAGGGTATAATCAATCATGAAGGGCTGAACCAGTCAACGGAGGACTGAATGAATTATTGAAGGATTGAATGAATTGGTAAAGGACTGAATAGATCAATTGGGGAATACGTGAATCAGTGATGGCCTGCCTCCATAAATAAAGGAATTAATGAATCAGTGAAATGGTGAATCAGTTAATGAATGACTGAATGAATAAATGAAAAGCATTATGAATAAGTGAAGACATAAATCAATCAATGAAAGACTTAATCGATCAATGCATGAATGAATCCATAATTGAAGGAACAAATGAATCAATGAATGAATGAATAAATGCATTAAGGACTGAAACAATCAACACAGGACTGAATCAATCAATGAAGGACTGCATGAATCAACGAAGGAATGAATCTATCAATGGATGACTGAATATATCATCGAAGGACTAAATGAATCAATGAATGACTGAATCAATGAATGAATCAATCAATCAATCAATGAAGGAATGAATGAATCAATGAATGACTGAATGCATCAATGAAGGAATGAGTAAATCAATGAAGGAATGAATGTGTCAATAAAGGAATGAATGACCTATTGAAGGACTGAATGAATCAATGACGGAATGAACCAGTCAATGAAGGACTGAATGAATCAATGAAGGGGTGGGTGAATCAATGAAGGAGAGATGAATGAATCAATTAAGGGAGAATCAATCAATGATACAATTAATGAATATAAAGACGGCTTTACATTTAACGCTGAAGTTTATTTAATTCAATAAATATAGATAATCAGAAAAGCTGTGTGTGGTAACATAAAGGGAAACACTTGTAGAACATAAACTCATCAACGCTCTACTGACTACATCTCACATATACTACTATTCATATCTATAAGGTCTAGTCAATAGAGATTGCAATCGCCGTTGTATCTTCACCATCTCTGCTAGCGAGATTGCATGCATGACCAGAATACCTCGTTCTTTGTCACTAGTGGCATGCATAGCTGACAGTGCCATTGCTGAAAGCCCTACAGCGGCAGTATGTGTGGAGGTGACCATCTATTTTCCAGGTTAATCCAGTGCTGCCTGGCTCGTGACAGGCACCGTAGTAGTCCGGACAACCTGCCAGAGTTAATCAGGTAGTAACATGTTAATTTGTTTAACTCAACCCGAGCGAGAAGCAGCAGATGAGTGACTACAGTGCGTTTTCAAATGTCTGCCACTGTATAAAAATCCATAACTCAGTAACCAACTAAGTGAAAATGATGAGATGTAACATAAAACCTTATCATTATGTACACCAAACAAAAATATGTTTGGAGATTGTGCAGCAGATCTCAATGTTTGTTTATATATTGTGTATAATTTACGGATCGTATATGAAGTGCTTATTATGAAACGTATTCCATCTTTACATGGAAACGGCAGTGTTCAATAAAGAATATTCTCGGGGGTGCACGAGATTGTCATTATAAGACGCCCATCACAATGTGGAACGGAAGCGTTCAGAGGTTGCTAACTGAATTTACGTGCATTACTGTAAAATAAGTTTACTAGTGTGTGAATTCAACACATTTTCGCCAAAACACAAAGAAATTTCGCCGCTTCCAATAATTTCAGTTGTTTAAGGACCCATCAAAGAGATATTCGTAGGGTGGGAGTAAATATAAGACGGCATAACACATTTCATAACGATGCAACAAATACTATGAAAACAGGGAACGTGAATGGGGGAAAACATTTGTGAACGCACTATACAAGGTGTTGCTAACGCTACCGTTTCAGTAGCCACGTGTTCGAAACCAGTACGAAGCAAACATGTCCTATTCATTGCCTGCTCGTCTGTGGTAAATTCTGAGTAAAATTAGGACCAGGAAAGTTATTGTGTGGGGAAATCAGACCGTCGGATAGTTACCACATTATCCACAATTTTTGAGTTTCGAGTTTTATAAAAATACAGATCTGCACCACGTATCCAAGAGGTATCATGGCGTTGCTAGGCGACTTGTTTGTATACACTTAAAGTACATGTTCATTTACAGAGAAAGTGTACATTCATATAACGTCCTATACATTCAGGTAACGTATACTTTCATAAATAGTGAAAGTGTAACAGAGTTAGGAATAGGAAGAAGGGGCAATGAGGTGTGCATAGTCAATAGGGAAGTAGGGCACGGTCAAGCACCATAACATAGGGTAGTTAGGATGGGTAGTCCGATGACGAGGATCGTAGAAACAAGATCAGTTGTGAACGACCCATCCTTCGATATGGACGTATGATTTCACTGGGCAACATCTGGCTTGATTGATGGTTTGTTATAACCTATCTCCGTTGATTAGGAATAAAGTAATATGAAGAAAGAACTGTCTTGGAGTTATTGCCAGTTCACCTTTACTTCGCTGTACTGTTACAAAAGCAGACATTCATATGCAGTGACAGTACACATTCATAAACAGTGAATGTGCACATTCGTATACAGTGAAAGTACACCTTCATATACAGTGAAAGAACACATTCATATACAGTGAAAGTACAAGTTCACATACAATGAAAGTACACATTAATAAACACTGAAAGTACACGTTCATAGACATTGAAATGCAAGTTCATAAAAAGTGACCTTTCATATTCATATACAGAGAATGTACACATTCATATACAATGAAAGCAAAAGTTCATACACAATGCAAGTAAACATTCATATACAGTTAAAAGTACACATTCATACACAATGAAAGTACATGTTCATAAACAGTGAAAGTACACATTCATATACATTGAAAGTAAAGGTTCATGCACAGTTAAAGTAAACATTCATATACAGTGAAAATGCACGTTCACATACACTGGAAGTACATGTTCAGATACAGTGAAAATGCACCTTCATATACAGTGAACGTACACGTTTATATACAGTTAAAGTGTACCTTTATATATAGTGGAAGTACGCGTACTGATACAGAGAAAGTGCATGTTCATATACAGTGAAAGTACTCGTTCATAAACTGTGAAAGTACACGTGTATAAGTAGTGTAATTACTTGTTCTTATGCAGTTGCAGTACACTTTAATATACAGTGGAAATATTCGTTTATACACAGTGAAAGTACACGTTTATTTATATAATGTGGAAGTACTTTTTCATATACAGTGATAGTACACGTTTATTTACAGTGGAATTACACGTTTACATATAGTGAAAGTAGACGTTTATATACAGTGAAAGTACACATTTATATGCAGCGATAGTGCACGTTCATATACAGTGGAAACACATGATCACATTTAGTGAAAATTAAACAATCACATAAGTTAAGAAAGTACAACACGCATATATAGTAAACAGAAGACTCTCATACACAAAGAAGTAACGCACTCATATAATTACAAGTGCACTTATCGTAAATGTGAGGACAGTACAGGACATAATTACCGTGAATGTGCAACGCCCATATATATTGACAATACAACACTCATATATAATGAAAGTAAAACGCTCATATCTACTGAAAATCATTTCCATTGACACCTTGCCGTCTTGACAGACGGTAGCGAATGTGACTGATAATGCCAATTCAGCGCTGTAAATGTGCGTCCACAGTGGATGCATGTGAACATATGGCCATTTCCACCAGCATGAACCATCTTCTGTCTCGCACGCTCGGTTTCTGATTTATCTGCAATCATTTTCTCCTTTGTCTTTATTGCATGTCTGATATTTGCCGTCCATGCAACACGTTCAGCGGCGACTTGCTCCCAATGTGCAATATCAATGTCTATATCATTCATGTCCCACATACACACATCTTTGTATCGTAGTACAACCTGAGATCTCCTACCCACCTGTAATTCACCAAAAAAGACCTTTGACATTTTACCATCATTCATCCTCCTAACGTGTCCTATCCATGTAAGTCAACGAAGACTGAGCATGGGATATGTCGACGCACAACCTGACCTTTCCAATACGTCAGTATTTGTTATTTTGTCTTGTCACTAAATACCAAGCAATTTTGGCAGACACCACATATGAAAGCTGTTTACACGTTTCTCTTGGTGTGAGTAAGCTGACAAGCGTTACTGTCATAAAGAAGTGTACCTAGGACATAGGATTGATAGACAAGGACTTTTGTCTTGGCCGTTAGCTTCCTGTTTTCCCAGACTCTTTTTTGTTAACCTGTATATTGTTGGTGCTGCCTTACCAATCCTGCTGTTGGTTTCCTGATCTAAGGATAATTTGCTATTTACCACTGATCCTAGATACGTAAAATGGCCAACTATCTCCAGTTCAGCGTCATCAATAAAGATGGATGGTACCCAATGTGCACTTTGTGACATAATTTGTGTCTTCTTTTTGCTAATTGTTAAAACAAATTCAGAAAACGCATTGGTGTAAGCAGATAGTAGATGTTGTAATTCTTCCTCAGAGTTGGTCGTAATTGTAGCATCATCTGCAAACAGCAACTTTCTGATCAGTACCCTCCTAATTTTGGTCTTGCCCTTCAATCTCTGAGCATTGTAGTGTCCGCCATCTGAGCGTGAGTGAATGTATATACCACCATCCTGATGACAAGAGGTACACTTCAGTAGAAGTGAAACGTATATTCCAAAGAGGGTGGAAGCTATTACACAATCTTGCTGAACTCCACTCTTGATTTCAAACTCTTGTGAAGGTGCGCCATCAAACTTGATTATACTCTTCATGCCTGTGTGGAATGATTCCGCAATTGACAGAAGGAGTGGTGGGCAACCAATCTTCTTTATTGCCTTGAACAGACCCTCACGACTGACCAAATCAAATGCCTTTGTGAGGTCGATGAAGGCAATAAACAGTGGATGATTCTGTTCGCGGCATTTTTCTTGCATTTGTCGCAGTGAAAATATCATATAAATGATAGACCAGTTATGTCGGAAGCCACACTGTGATTCATGGTAGAATTGGTCTCCCAGGACTTGAAGTCTGCGCAGAACAATTCTGGCAAATAAAGCTAAGTGGAGGGTCCCAATTACTCCTGTCACAATTCTACAATGCCCACTCCATGAATAAAGCTACGTGGAGGGTCCCAATTACTCCTGTCACAATTCTACAATGCCAGCTCCATGTCCGAGGGGATAGCAGCTTTCTCCGCTAACCCCGAATACTCTCGTCACGTGACGCGACGAGAATTAGCAGTGGTTCGAATCGCAAAAGTGACTTATGAGAGTATGGAGCCGGTTGCTAAGAAAGTCATGGCGTGCTGATGAGCGTAATCTAGCCTAGGAATCAACATACAGCTGAAAGATGCTGGTGTTGACCGCAATATCCTGAAACAGGATGGAAACGCGGGAAAAAAAAAAAAAAAAAATTCTACAATACTATTATATAGCTCTGGCTGGGATAGGTCTTTGCTTGCCAACCCTCCTCCGCTCCCCGGACTCACTGTCACTCTCTCTTTCGACCTCGGGGCCTATTCCCTGCAGTGTCTTTCTGGCTGACACAAACATAACATGACGATCGTCCCATTAACTATAATTGACATTTAATTCCTTAATAAAGGACAGCACAGGAAAACATCAAGACACTTGAACCTATAAAAGTCTATAAACAAACTGAGGAGATAGCTCTAGTCCAGACATGAAGCAACACAACTCTGAACATCATAGACCACAGATCTCAATATTGTCCCGTTAGTTCACATCCACCTCAACGGACAATTCCTCAGGTCTCTCTTTCCAGCGTAGGTTGTTCGAACAACAAGCTGCTGTAAAACCAGGCTTCCAGGTTTCCGTGGCCCACACGATATAGTCACTCAACTGGTCTGGGAAAGTGCTATGGGATCACTTGGCACAATTTTGGTTGGGAAATAATATCACGAGAACAGTTTGTGTATGGGGAATGGGTCGGAGTCTTTCGCTGTCCCGGACAAGGATGGGAATTAGGCGTAGGTCCAACCAGAATCATAACCAAACACTCGACCCCAAGTCGACGAGAAGACTTGAGTTGCGATATTGTCACTCGTTTAATTTTAGTCCTGATTCTCCCTCATAGTTAGAAACATTCTACCTGGTATGGCCAATAACTTGACCTGGCTTCATCAGTTGCATATAGCTTTAGGCATAGAAGCCCTGTCGAGACTTTCAACTCTCTTTACTGCCAAAAGAAGGACCCTGGAGATGACAAAGATTAGTGAGCGACTGGGCTGACTCATGCACCACAATCCTGAGGTCCAATTGGGCCTCAGTTAATAAATTTGTCATGCATTTTGGCTTACATAATCAATTAGATAAGTGGTCCGAGTAAATGGGTCTGACATGTCAGGTAGCCCTTGGATTGGCTACGTCCTGGCTTGAGTAGACCTCCAGCTTGTAGTCGTCCTGTCGGCTACCCTATGCACCTTTTTGCATACAAGACTCACTCTCCACACTCATACCCTGCCTTTATTATTATTGGGCACATTCGTTTCCCAGCTTCCCTCTCACTTGCAAACCCTCTCTTTCTCACGACCAAGCTCTTGTTGTGTTGTGTGAGTAATTATTTGTGTTTTCCCTCTTAACTAATATTATAGTATTTGGTCTATATTGAAAGAAGTGTAATTCCCTATTTCCAGCAAGAATAGGAAAGAAGAAACCACCCCTTCCGGCCGCTGCTCTCGTCTGAACTGTCGCCGCAATGTACCGGCAGTGCCTCACATTACCCGTAGAACTAGATGATCTTATCGACCAGTAACTATTCCGTCCACCTGGCCACTCTATCCGCTAAAAGATGAAAGGGATAGCCCAGTGGATACCCTCTTCCGTTTTAAGAAGATAGATGGGTGGAATCCGTCCCCACGGAGCCCTCCCCTCTTTCCGGCATTCCGTGGATATGTTAAGTTTCTATTCAAATGAAAGATAACACTAAGCAGCGTTCAGGCCTTAGGAAGAAAGATAGCACCCGTCCATCGGCTGCCAAGAACAAGCAACATCATCTGGGGAAATATATTGCTCAGATTCGTTCCCATGCGATGCCAAGAACACGACTTCTAGCCAGATTGGCCAACTGACAACCCACTCACAATAGGGCAAGACCGGCTTTTCGCCAATTCATCTCACCAGTCGAGACAACAGAGAGTCACAAGCCAAGGTCTAGCATGACTAATTAAAACCCAATTATTACCTTTTCATTCCCCAGTAGTAGGTTGCACTTTTGTCCTAATCTTTAAATTAAAGAAAGCTGTTTCCCACTGTTTACCCAAAATCAAAGAATGCATGAGGACATGGGCCACTGGCGTTTCGCTACAGAGGTCGATGAAGGCAATAAACATTGGCTGATTCTGTTCGCGGCATTTTTCTTGCATTTGTCGCAGTAAAAATATTATATAAATGGTAGACCAGTTATGTCGGAAGCCACACTGTGATTCAGGGTAGAATTGGTCTCCCAGGACTTGAAGTCTGCGCAGAACAATTCTGGCAAATATTTTTTTTCCAACAATGCACGACATGAGATACGCCTATGATTGTTACAGTCCTTCTCATCGACCTTGTTCCTTAATAGCGTTATGATGCTTGAATCTTTGAAATGCTGTGGGACTTGTCCTTCTCGCCAGCATAGCTCTATTAGCTGGTGGATGTGTAGTTAGTGTGTCTTGCCCACTCCTGATAACCTCTATTGGAATCTCATCATTGCCTGGAACCTTGCCAGACGCAAGTTCATTTATAGCACACATAACTTTTGTAATGGTGGGAAGCGTGTCCAGGTGGTCAAGACTTGGCAGCGCCTCAAGATGCTGAGGGCAGCATCCGATAATTTGGTTTCACGTGATTAAAGCTCCATGTAGTGCTCTACCAATCTATCCATCTACTGTTTCTTATCAGTGACGATTTCTCCAGTCAAGGTTTTCAGTGGTACACTACTTTTGATCATTGAAACACAGGCTTTCTTTATCCCTTTATACATGCTTCTGATGTTTCCATTATCACTTGCATTTTGAATGGACTCACATAACTTGATCCAATAGTCATGTGCACACTGCCTGGCAGCCTTTTGTACATCCTTCCTAACTTGCTTCAGCTCACTGAGAGTGTTACGTGTTATTCTTTCCTTGTTTCTCAAGAGATATCTTCTTGTTATCAATCAAGATCTGCAGTTTCTGGCTTTTTGCCGCAAACCACTCCTGCCTCTTATTATCAACAGTGCCGTAATCCCCTACCGCTGTTTTGTAAAGAGTTTCCTTAAGTTTACCCTACTTTCCACTTGCTGTACAAATTGCTGATGTATCAGTGAAAGCGTCTTCAAGTTGCTGTTGTAAATCAAAGCACTTATCTGGATCGTGGGTGTTAATAACATTAATCTTGGGGCTAGATTTATGTTTAGCTGTGTAGATTCTCTTTGGTCTCAGCCTAACTATTGCAACAACGCGAGAATGATCCGTATCAGTCAGCAGTGTGGTAACTTCGAGTTAATAATGTTTGGTTCAGATGGTGTTTCCATGTGATGATGAAGTCCATGATTCAAATGGGCGGATCTTGTATGTTTGCATGTGACCTTATGCAGCTCTTTTGTTTTAAAGAATGAGTTTATAATACATAGGTATTTTTTGGTGCAATGCTCCAACACCTTTTGCCAATTTTCATTCATGCGACCAATGTTGAATTTTCCAATGAACTCGAGTCCTTGCCCACACGAGTATTGAATCACAGATCATATAAAGGTAGTCGGATTTTGGAACTGCCTTGATCACAGAATCTAGCTCCTCATAGATAAAAACCTTCACATCATCAGAGGAAGTACGTGGTCGTGCATATGCAGTGATAATGGTGGCAACACTAAAAGAGGTTGCCAAGCGCAGGGATAATAGTCTTTCATTACCTCCAGCTGGAACATCAGTCATTCCCAGTAGCGAATTCTTCACTGCAAAACCCACACCATGTTGCCTTTTTTTTTTTGCCTGCCCTCTCCCCTTCTAAACACATGATCTAATTGTTTTCCCTGAGTGACCCTTCCTCAGGGAGGAGAGCCTCCTGCAGGCCAGCAATATCAATGTTAAGATGAATGAATTCGGCATCAATCACAACCGTTTGTTAGCATCATCAATATTTGTCAGGTTAGTGGAAAATCCTGGACACATGGTTCTTATGTTCCAGGTTGCAAGGGTGGCTTGAGGTTTCTATTTATTATTCTATTAGTACCTGGTGCATTGGTTTAACAACCAGCGATTCAGATTTTGTTCTAGCCCCAAGCACCTATTGAAGCCAGCAGGCTATGGCGGAACAGCACTCAATTGGCTGGGGACTGCCCAGCTTGAGGCGGGCGGTAGCTGATCAGTGACACCTGTAGGTGGCTCCCACCGTCAGAGGCAACGCGTGGCTCCCCATGTCTACGCTAATCGACAAGGATTTATAACCCATAACAGCTACCTCTCGCTTTGATTCTTTGACTGGGTTAAGACCAGGGATGGAGTTATACCTCTCCATAGATCAAAGCCTGGGATAAAATATAGGGACCATGTGTTGCCCCTGCATCATAATCCATCTCTCGGCTTGCCTAGTTTACTCCAGAGGAATGGTAACACCAATACATCTGGAACAAGACAAGCTGCAGAAGCTGAGGGATCAGCAAATCAATGCTCTATCTGTCCGCCTGTCAGAACTTCGATCCTAGACCAGCTGCTAACCAAGGCTTAGGGCATGGTCTGCCTTGCCATGACATTTTGTCTTTAGGTTGCATTTATTCGCACCAGGATCAGACATATACCCTCCCAATTGCGCTCTTCGGCCCGAAGCCGTTGGCACAATGTGAGGTGTCGGGTTTGGTAAGCGCCGCCCAACATTCGGCCCTAACAGAAAGCAGGTATTACCGTCTATTGTCATACGGAAGTTTAGTCATATCTGACTAAGACCTGACACTAATAGTGAAAGTACAACAAGCATATATAGTGGGAATATAACACTCATATATAGTGAAAGTAGAAATTTCAATCACAGCGGAAATACAACACTCATATATAGTGGAAATACGACACTCGTATACATTGAAAGTCTTTTACAGTGGGAAAAAAAAAAACACACACACACGAGTAAACAGTGAAAGTACACCACGCATATACAATGGATGGACAACACACATATATACTGACAATGCAACACTCATATGCAGTGGAAATACAACACTCGCACACATTGAACGTCTTTTAAAGTGAAATAAAGAAGTAAGAAGACATACAAAAAGAGGCAAGTGAAATAATTCGGCCACGTTAAAAGATATAATAATCTTATAAAAACTGTACTTGAGGGCAAAGTTGAGGGCAAGCGAGCAAGATGTAGACAACGATACAAGTGGGAAGATAACATCAAGAGATGTACGAACATCAGTCTGACAGAATGTACAGTCAAAGCGAGAGACAGGCAGTGTTGGAAATATATTGCATCCAACCTTCACTGCGGAGACGGCACATGATTAATTAATTGATACAGTGGGGAAAAACACACTAGTAATCAGTGGCCGGTCTCCCTGGTCTAAGAGTTACACTACTTTCTCCGTAAAACCGTATACTCTCGTGAGTAATGTGACGTTGCATGAGAATATGTAGCGGTTCTATCCGCGTCGGTAACTTACGGGATATGCGAGCCGGTCGCTCAGAAAGCAATGGCAAACTACTGAGCGTAATCTTGCCAAGAAATCAACAATCAGCTGAAAGATGCTGATGTTAACAGCGATGTCCTGTATAGGATATGCGAACGGAAAAAAAAGTAAACAGTGATTGTACAACATGCATATACAATGGAAGTACAGCACTCGAAGGGAACAGACCAAGAGGAAGACCGAGAGGAAAATACCTGGATGGCTTGGCCACATGGCATGGACGAGACAGGAACACTGAGCTGATCCACGACGCTGGTGATCGAGTGAAATGGCGAGTCATGACCGCCCACGCTTTTCGGCATGGCACATGATTGATTGATTGACAGCACTCATGTAAAGTGAAAGTACAACACTTATATAAAGTGAACGTACAACAATATTATACAGTCAGTATACAACAACCGCCGTTCTCACTGGCGAAGGGTTTACCAACGTTGTTCATAATCTTGTATACTCTCGTTAGAAACACAGCTGTGAGAGATTCAGCAGCGGATCGCTTCGCGTTGGTTACTTACGGAGGAATGTGAGCCGGTCGTTCAGAAAGCTGTGGCAAATTACTGAAAGTAAAACATGCCAAGATATCAACAGCAGCTGAAAAAATGCTGGTGTTGACTGCAATAAAAGCCATATACAGTTAAAGTACATGTTCATCGCCCGTTAAGGACAAGAAAACATATGAACACTACAACCCAGAATGCGTGTCGTAAAAAGCGACTATAGAGTACACCGTCCGTGTGTTACTGTGACCTTTATGGGAAGCAAATAATCGTATCACTCTGTATCTTAAGAGCACGATTCATTAAAATAATAGTCCGATGTTCTCCACAATCCGTTCCCCCAGAATTCTTTGGTAGATCTATTGCGATAGGTCACCTGGTATATATTCACAGTTATGGTTATAATTCAATAATCATGTTATCACATCTATAAACAAAACACCAACGACGTCAATGTCTTCGACACTGATATTGTCTGACCCCGGGGATTTACCTTTCCGCATGTGTTGTATAGCATCTTCACATTAATCTTAATTGTTTGTTTCTGATATATCACCATCACCATAATATTACACTTTTAAATATTTCATCCCATCTTTCAAGTATCGTTTCTTTGTGAATAATTATGTTACCAACGTCTTTTGTTTTCAAAACAAACTAGTTGCTATATGCTTCCTAATGATAGATATAATACCAGGTAATTCATTTATCTTTATTTGCATACGTTATGTGTCTTCTTTTTGTTTTTCAGTGTCCCTGTGACTCACTATTAAGGGAGTCGTCTTTCGCTGCGTTACATGTTTGTACTATTTAGCATGTATTATTTTTATATTCATCTTGATTGTGTTTACTTTTCATTCTAATATTCATCAAATGTCGAAAGGCCTCTCTTATCCATGTTTTTATTTATGGATGTTATTATTCCAGTTGATGTATGTTGTTGATACCAATATGTCTGGGTAAACAGGCCCGGCAAACATGTAAGGCGTGTATTTGTTCACGTACTATTGTACATAATATATGGAGTCAACTGGAAGTCAGGCCAGACTCTTTCAGGGCTCACATTGGGAAAACACCCAACAAGAGAGCAACAACAGCTAAAGCACGAAATAGACAGGAGATATTTGGAAGTTGGGATGTTTGTGGACTAGGAGATACAGAACCAGTATTAGCAGAGTTCATAAGAAAAAAAAATCTCAATATTAGGACGTGCAGATGCAAGGAGAAAGGGATAAAACACGAAACCAATACATGAAAATGACATTCTGAAATGGAGCGGTGCTGATCAGCGAGTGGGTCTTACATTATATCCTGAAACAGTGTAAGGTATTATCAACACTGATTTTATAGAAGCAAGAATAATAAAAATGTAAATTAAAGAAGGCTGTAAAATAGCAACTATAATACAAAAGTACACCCTGTATAACGACACGTATAGTGATGATGACAAAAACAAATGCTTCGATAGCCTTACAGACACTTTAAACAATGCCAATGAGAACAACGAGCTTATTTTGATGGTGGATGTCAATTAACAAATAGGTACAAGAAGAACACCGTGGGAATAATGCATGCGGCAATTCAGAGACACAGAGACTGAATATAACAATAATGGTGAACTTAACATGTGATCCGATCAAGGACTAATAATAACAAAAAGTTTTGGTTTTTTTTTCAACATTGTCGTAGTTACATTGAAACCTGATATAAATGGAACAACAAGATCATGCATCTCAGTTTGACTTCAATATACTTTGGAAAACAGACAGAAGACTACAAATGGCTCTAGGGCTCTCCCAAACACAGGTACTGATACTCATCATAAACCAGTTATACTAAAACATAATTCATCGTAGAGGAAAATAATAAGACACATAAAGATAACAACTGAGGATATCAATTTTAGGCGGCTTCAGGAAAATACGGTCAGGAGCGAATTCAGGCAAATAATTAAAACAAATCACATAAGAATTTCCGAGATGAGTACTCAAGTTTAGATATGAACAGGACAATGTTAATGTCTCCCATGCTCGACATACTGGACAAGAAATGTGAAATCAACAAAAGCAGGGCAAGAAATAAGATTAAGAGCCGCTTGGTGGGACAATAAATTAAAGACAGCTTATTCAGAAAGAAGATAGCATATACGAATGGATTACATTTCAGTCTGAACAAGACTATGTTTCATATAGAATAGCACAGGGAAATACCAAACAAATAATTAGTTAGTTAGTTAGTTAGTTAGTCGAGGTTCCAACTTCACGGAAACGGGTCGTCCCCATTATGCTCCATTCCCATGCTAGCGAATATCACACTGTCCAATGTGAAAAGTGGAATAGAAGGGAGTCTCGGCTAACCAACAAGCCCGCACAGGTACACTGTGCGTAATGCCTCCGTCAGAATGTCAACACAAAATTCATCCACGAATACCACAGTTCATCGTCGATGGACTCGGCAGTCACCAGAAAGACCTCATTGACCCGGGTTTTCTCACATGGCTCGGTCTCCAATCGCAGGGCGACCCGCCAAAAGTGTCGCACAAAGTACGAACTACGCAGCTTCAGCGCCGACTCCCAGGAGTCTCCCGAAAAAATGCACTCGTGAATTAAACAATTGAAATAAACAATTGATTCATCTGAAAATGAATTCTGGCGAATATACGGTGAACAGGTGGCAACCTTCATCATAGACTACACAAGAGAATTTTACAAACTATCAACAATATGAAAAATAGAGTTGCATGCTACAACCTAACCACCATCATAAAAATACAAAAGGGGTCTAACAATACAGACTAGCAAAGTAAGCAGAATACGTTCAAGAAAAACTTAACCACACAGATAGCATAGACAACCTGGACTGTGTGCCTAAAAGCTGTGAACAATAAGACCCCAGCTCCATGCCAGCAGAAGTAAATTCGTTTACACAGAAAAGTCCGAAAAATCAAATTTCTTTGACAAATCTTCGTTAGGTGGCTCATTAAACTAATAGTTCGATGTTGATCACATTCCAATGCTCCTGATTTCTTTGGCATTGCAATAAATAAAGAATTACATAATTCAGGAGGTATGTCTCCAGTATCAGCAATCTGGTATCTTGGTCTGTTCCATATTCTTGTAAGGCATTGATAATTTATGTTTTGATGTTTTCTGAACCTGTGGTCTTGCCAGTTTGCATATGGTTAACATCATTCTGAACCCCCCATCTTCAAAATCGATGGTCCTTTATTACTATTTCGAATATCATACTGTTCTCTGGTATCATCATATTTTCCACATAATCTGATTATACATGTAAACTCTGATCTTTTTCTAGTATGCATTTTCCATCTTTTTTTCTTTTTTAGGCAGCCTGTTAATGTGCGTGTTCTTTTATTAGTCGCATCTCATCTCATCAGGTTCCTTGTGTACTTTGCGATGTCCAAATGAAGCATAAACAACACGAGAGTGTCCGTTTATTGAATTCATATTTCGAAATTCCCATTGACTCTGTAATTCCCGCTGTCCATCGTTTACGTGGCCGGCCTCTTTCTCTGCTTCCATCTGGTCTGTACATCATGGCTTGTTGAATTATAATATTAGTTGGTAATCTAGTTATTTAGACAAATCATTTAACCTGCTGACTTTTGGTAAAATCTAGCACTGCTATAACCCCCACTTTAGCCCTTATTTCTTTATTTCTGATTATCTCTCTTCTTGATACATTGAGTATTCTTCCCAGGAATCTCATTTATGTTGTGATTTTTCTTTTCAAGTTTTCTTTCATCGTCCAGGTTTGGCATTGCTAGCACAGAGATGATAGGAAGATTGTGTTGTAGAATGCTTTCTTAGTAGTTATTGATACGTGTTTGTTCTTTAGTATTGGTGACATTTGTCCAGTGAAATGGTTTGCATTATTGCATGTTCGATCTCGTCTACTGATTTGCCAGATGATGGTATTATACTTCCTTGGTACTTGAACCTCTTTACTTGATTCAGGGAGTGTTCTTCTAGATGAATGTTTGGTTAAAGTTCTTTTATTAGCAATGTCTTGAATTCTTGTGTGTATTAATTTAGTACTATCACTGTTGTGTTGTTTTTCAATGTCTATGCAATTTTACATAATGTTCTGACTTTACTGTGAATCTCTTCATATGTGTCAGGATTAATATGTTGTGACTTCTTGTTTCCATTAGTTGTAAAAGTATATTTCCTTGTCATTTTTCATTGTACACATATCATACTTAGTGTTTCCTGGTGCATATTTATCTTTCTTTAACTTTACCATCAATGTGCGTGTAAGTAATATGTGATCATTGTAACAGTCTGCGTTGGGAAGTTTTATTTTTTTTTTTTTTTTGCGATTGTTAAGACATTTAGAAACCTTCTTTCAGTCAGGATGTATTCAATCTGGTTTCTAATCCTGCTGTCAGGAATCCTCCGTGTCCATAATCTTCTAGAATGTTGCTTAAACCTTGCGTTTCGAACAATCATTTCCTGCTCTTTTGCCCATTATATAAATATGTATCTTCTTTTGTTTCCTTCTCCCAAACCATGTTTGCCTCCTGTGCATCGATCGCCTTGATTTCCTACTTTCGTATTGAAGTAACCAATTATGACAATTATTTAGGAATTTTTACATGCCATTAAATCATTCCCCATGTCATTATAACATTCCTATATTTTTTCCCCCGCGTTTCCATCCTGTTTCAGGATATTGCGGTGAACACCAGCATCTTTCAGCTGTATGTTGATTCCTAGGCTAGATTACGCTCATCAGCACGCCACGACTTTCTGAGCGACCGGCTCCATACTCTCATAAGTCACTTTTGCGATTCGAACCACTGCTAATTCTCGTCGCGTCACGTGACGAGAGTATTCGGGGTTAGCAGAGAAAGCTGCTAACCCCTCGGCCATGGATGACATCTTTGATGATTTCTTCTGTTGGGGCACGTTTATTATAAAAGTTCTGCCGATTAATTTCACCAATAGAACCCTGTCTGACACTGCCCAATATCCTTTATCATATTTTGATGTTTGCAGATTTAAGACAATTTCTAAACCTCTTTGTCTTTCTTCTCCTCCAGAATAAATAATCTTAAAATCATCCCCTGTCTTAATCCTTGTTCCTTCCATTTCGCCCCATACATTCCTAATATAATAATATTTCACCATCTGTCGTCCGTGGTTTCTTGTGAATGGAAGGAAAACAGCGCACCCTCCCAGAAAAACATAAAAACAGCTTCCTCTGGGGGGGGGGGGGGGGGGGAAACGATACACTGTCGCCAATTTTACTGGAAATATACACCAAGAAACATATAATTTGAACTGCGTGCAATGAAGAGTGAGGAGATAAAAGACCAATTCACCATATAGTTAAAGAACATATATGTTGCATTTTCCAATCTGAACATTGTATTTCACGATTTTAGTGGACAATGGGTTATATTAAATAAATCAGTCAGTCAAGCTGCAAAAACAACTACCCCAGAAATGAAGATGATGGCAGGAACGAAATGGATGACAGAAGACATCTTACATCTCATGGAAATAGGAAGAAATAACAACAATATTCTTTTCATTACTCGCATCATGTTTACCAGCTTACTATCCTGCGTAAGTGTCCTCCCATTTCATGTATCCATGACACAAGCAATCAATCAGGCACCGTCTCCACAATGAAGGGTGGATATAACATATGTACTCTTGCCTACCTCTTGCTCGCTTGCCGTCAACCTTACCAGCCAGTATATTGTGTGTGTGTGTGTGTGTGTGTGTGTGTGTGTGTGTTGTTTTGTTTTCGTTTTTGTTTTGCTTAAATATATATATATATATATATTAAGACTTGCAAGAAGGCCGAAATATTGCACTTTTCTACTTGTATTTCTTTCATAACTCTCTATTGATTCCTGGTTGTTATAGAACCTCTGTATTTGATTGTTTTTGTTTTCTTGAAAGACAACATAATCTTACTTACATCCTCATCTCCAGGGCCTCTATTCGACTTTGTAATTGCCCAGGCTTGACAAAGAAACAAACGATGCCATGCTATCCGTGTCTCTTATTGAACTTTAAATCATGGTGTGCTGGTATTAGCAAAACTAAATTCCACACACGTATCTGCATACATATGGGAAAGAAATTAGACTTATAAAAAACATATATTGGAAACAACAAGCTGCCATAAGGATTGATAATGAAGTAGGACAATACCAACCTATTAAGAGAGGTGTTAGGCAGGGATGTGTAATGTCTCCAGATCTTTTTTCCCTATACAGTGAAAATATCTTCAGAAATGTAGAAGACCTAAATGGAATCAGCATTGGAGGACGAAACATAAATAACATTAGATATGCAGATGATACAGTATTGATTGCAGACAATGCACAGGATCTGCAACAATTAGTAGACGCTGTGGTTGTACACAGTGAGCAGCTGGGGTTGGAATTAAATTGTAGGAAGACACAGGTTATGGTCGTCACTAGGAAGAACGAAGTACCACAATGTAATATACAAGTAAATGGGAATATTCTTCAACAAGTGAATCGGTTCAATTACCTCGGAACAGTCATAACATCTGATGGCAGATGCCTTGAAGAGATTAGAACAAGAATCGCCATTGCGAAAGTAGCCTTTAGCAAGATGAAAAACATTCTGACCAATAAAATGATGTCAATTGAAACGAGAAAAAGAGTGTTGAGGGGATACATAGAGCCTGTTCTTTTGTATGGATGTGAAACTTGGACAATGTGCAGTCAAGCTGAAAAACATCTGATGGCTGCAGAAATGTGGTTTCTGAGGAAAATGCAAAGAATACCATGGACAGATAGAAAAACAAATGACCAAGTACTACAAGAGACAAATGAAAATCTTCGATTGATTAGAGAAATTAGACGTAGACAGTCAACATTTTTTGGACATGTTATGAGAAGAAATGGACTGGAGAAATTAGTGACAGCTGGCAAGATCGAAGGAAACAGACCAAGAGGAAGACCGAGAGGAAAATACCTGGATGGCTTGGCCACATGGCATGGACGAGACAGGAACACTGAGCTGATCCACGACTCTGGTGATCGAGTGAAATGGCGAATCATGACCGCCGACACTTTCCGGCATGGCACATGATTGATTGATTGATCTGCATACAGTAACTGAATGAACCACATATTCAGAACACATGCCCAGAAGGAATGGACGAAAGACACACATTTAACCTACGCGTTCTCGTCAATTCAGTCCAATACCAGGCTCCGTCATTTCTCCAAGACGTCCTGCACTTGTAAGTTCTACAGTAGCGCTCAAAGATTTGTTCCCGATCGTAACACGACCCATTAAAACTACATCCTGCACCATGACAACCGCTTCAAGTAAGTTTCAATTTTTTATCAGACATTATCATTTAATCTGTCCGTCTGTCTGTCTGGCTGTCTGTCTGTCTGTCTGTCTGTCTGTCTGTTTGTCTGTCTGTCTGTCTGTCGTCTCTCTCTCTCTCTCTCTCTCTCTCTCTCTCTCTCTCTCTCTCTCTCTGTCATCACCTCCATCGTCATACTGCTAGTGGCCATACATTTTGTACTCTGGCTTCTTGAATGAATCGGCGCACTGAGCACACCATGAACGCTCACACACCACAATGCTGCTGTATATGATATTCATCTGTATAGATAAGCATATAGGTATATTCTGAATGTCCGCTGATACGCGGGTTGACCTCTGCATTGGCAGCTGCAGGATTCAGCTCTCAGCACCTTCTATCAAGCTTGACAATGCAGATAAGGTGCAATTAAGCCATGGAAACAGAGGCACATATGTTCTGCCTCAGTTAATATTGGTCAGACTACAGACCTCCCTGAAATATCTTCCGCCAACCCCATGTATGATGTGTGCATTTTTAGCCTGTCACTCTGTCTTGATCCTGTTGTAAGAATATTGATCGTTTTGTAACATTAAATACAATACGTATGTATTATTCACTTTTAAAGGATTTTATTTTCATTTGGAAGATTCCGGTTTCAAGATGGCGACGGACGGTCGTGTTGTTTTGTGATCGTTAACTTTTTCGCGTAGGAGATGGGTTTATTCATCTCTTGCGTGTAATTTGTGTGCCAGGATGTAAAACCAGGAGTTTCTACTCAAGATCTGCGCGGGTGCTACAGAGTTTCGTGCATTGAGCGAAGCAATCCTTGAGTGTATTTTTCGCAGCGTGTGTGGTTCTGTGGTTTTCGGTTTTTCACCATAGCTGAACAACATGTGTTCTCTGAGCGGTGGGCAGTCAACCTAACAAGGCGACGTGGGCACCGGGCAGTCCGCAAACGACAAGGTAAGCGTGGTGGTTTAAGGCGATTTAGACTCAAGTGTCACCGACTGGGCCTCAGAAATATCCGTATTCTGTATTGGAACTCTGCCAGCGTCAAGCAGAAAGGGATGATCGAAAGGCCGAGCTGGAATTGAGAAGGATGGAGTTGGAAGCTGAGCAAGCAGCTAGGAAATTGGAAGCTGAGCAAGCAGCTAGGAAATTTGAAGCTGAGCAAGCAGCTAGGAAATTAGACGCTGAACAGGAAGCACAGAAAAGGGAGCACGAGTACCGGATGAGGGAACTCGAGTTGAAGAGTCAATCTAATGGAGAAACTGAGGGAGTAGTTGGAGGTTCCTCCATCCCAGGGTCAACACCAGTAGGTGGACATGGGTACCATGCCATGAAGTTTCCTTTGGCGGTCTACGAGGAGGACAAAGAGAAGATTGACCAGTACCTTCAACGCTTCGAGGCTATGTCAGTTGCTATGGGTCTGGAGCGTAACAAATGGAATCTTAAGCTATCCCAGGGATTACGCGGGACCGGTTACGAGGTTTATTCTCGCCTGCCGCCAGGACATGAGAACAATTATGACGAGTTAAAGACGGCTCTGCTGAAACGATTTGAGGTTACGTCACATACCTACCGGAAAAAATTTCGAGCAGCGAAACGAGAACCGGGAGAGTTGTTTGCCGCCTACAGTTTGCGTCTTAAATCTTATCTCCATAAGTGGATGGATTTGGCTGGATTCGCACATGACTATGAGAGTCTGGAAGAGCTCATGGTGGTCGACCAGCTGAAGAAGCAAATGTCTAAACCTCTCAGGACGTTCCTGGGAGAACAAGGAGCGGAACGTATTGACCTCGTGACTAAATTAGCAGAACGGTTCGTCGAGGTACATGGGGAGGCAGGGGAGAACCTTTCCACCAACTCCAAAAGTCAAGAGAAACATGACAAGAAGAAAACCAAAAACTCAGGAACAAAAAAGTGGGAACCTTATGTGCAAAAATCAGAGGATAGTTCAGAGAAGAAGAAGGAGGGAAGCAAGAGCACTTCAAGCTCTACACCTAAACGACCGTGGTCGGAGAAGTGGTGTTCAATTTGTAAGTCACCCTCTCACAATACGAGGGACTGCAAATCGAAGGCTAAGAACCCTCACTTTGCAGCATGTCAAGTGACTTCCAAGGAGGTTGTCACGGAAAATGCCAAGGTCAACAAGGAAGCTCGCCACCAGGAGAGCTCATTCAAGTCCGACAATAGAAAATCTAGGA
Organism: Cepaea hortensis; assembly: GCA_963921405.1. Lineage (NCBI taxonomy): Eukaryota > Metazoa > Mollusca > Gastropoda > Stylommatophora > Helicidae > Cepaea > Cepaea hortensis. Next base: position 1,000,539 of record CAWUFQ010000009.1, on the reverse strand, counting down.
CAGGGAAATGGTGCAACCAATGTCAGTCAAACACGCACAATGCTATTGACTGCAGGGGAAAGTCAGGAGACACTCAATTCGTCGTGTGCCCGGGGAAACCTAAGGTGGAGCCCACCGAACAGGTCGAGGCCGAGGAAGAGACTCCAGACCAGGAAAAACCACCTGTCGTGGAATTGGTAGAGGTTAACGGTCGTCAAGTGGAGTGTTTATACGACACAGGACTGGACGGAGAGGCCGTGATTTCTGCGGATCTGGTACATCCAGAACAATTCACAGGTGAAACATTGGACATACAGCCTGCACAGAAGAGTGCTGTAACCATGAAGTTGCCCATTGCTAATGTGGAGATTCGGTCAAGGTACGTCACCGGCACCATCAAGGCTGCTGTATTGACCGATCCCATTTTTCCAGTCATCCTAGGTTGCCGGTATGTCTTTCTGGGAATGCCCAGGGAGCCAATCCATATGGGAGCAATGCAGACTCGCTCTCAGACGAGAACGGAAGAGGCAGAAGCAATTGTGACTAACCCAATGCCGGGGGAGCTACGAACTGCCCAGAGTGAGGATGATACTTTACGTCCTTGCTACAAAAAGCTGCAGAAAAGTGCTGATCCACCAGGACGGGGGCAGTACTACATGAAGAATAGGATACTCTACAGGAGAGCAGGAAGGGGAGACAACCTATACGGTCAGTTGGTCGTCCCGAAAGCTCACCGGTCCCAGATTCTTCATATGGGGCATACCATCTCCTTTAGTGGACATATGGGTATTGCCGCCACCATGCAGCGGATTTCCTGCCACTACTATTGGCCGGGAATGACAGATGATGTGCGTCGGTATGTGAAGTCATGCCCTGAGTGCCAGAGGGTGGCACCGAAACACTGGACAGCACCGGTGATGTTGGGTGAGATGCCCATCATTAACTCTCATTTCGAGAGGGTAGCCATCGATATCGTGGGTCCACTTCCCAGGACTAGGAAGAGGAACATGTATATACTCACAATGGTGGATTGCTGTACAATGTGGGGTGAGGCTATACCGTTGACCACTATTGACTCGAAAAGAGTGGCGGACGCACTGATGGAGGCCTTTACCAGATTAGGCTTTCCGGATCAAATTCTGACGGACAATGGATCTCAGTTTTGTGGAAAACTCATGGAGGAGGTATTTAGGGTGTTTCACTCTAACCACATACATACCAGCCCTTACCACCCTCAAGCCAATGGACAAGTAGAGCGTTTCAACGGCACGTTGATGACAATGCTCAGGAAATTAGCGCAGGAAAAACCTGATAGGTGGGATGAATATATCCCAGCAGCACTCTTTGCCTATCGGGAGGTTCCTCATGGCTCAACAGGACTACCACCCGCTACGTTGCTGTTTGGTCGTCCAATAAAAGGACCGTTGGAAGCCATGTTGAGGAGTTGGACTGAAGAGGGGACGTCAGAAGAAGTGATCTCATCCTATCAATACGTGGAGGAACTGAAAGAAAAACTCCACAAGGGATGGACTCTGGCAAATCAAAACTTGAAAAAGGCCAGGAAAAGACATGCGGCTTACTACAACCGTAAGTCTAAAGAAAGATCTCTAGAGGTGGGAGACAAAGTCTTGTTGCTACTCCCAACGGGAAACAACAAACTGGAGATAGGTTGGCAAGGACCATTTCCCGTGGAAAGGGTGATATCCAGAACCAACTATCAGATCCGGATCCGGGGAAAGTCGAAGATTTTCCATATCAATCTCTTGCGGAAATACGAAGAGAGACCCGGAGACAAGGCAGCGCACCTCATGGCAATGGCAGTTGCAGTGGAGACAGAAGTGGGAACCAGCGAGGGCAGGGAATATCCCTTAGTACACCAGGAAACTTATAGGGATGTACAAGTGAACCCTGATCTGACCTCCCAGGAGAGGGAAAGGATAACCCAGGTTCTCAAGTCTCATAAGGAGATACTGACTGATAAACCAGGACGAACGAGGTTGGTGGAGTTCGAGATGACTTTGACCACACAGGAGCCTGTTCGCCAAAAGGTTTACCCAGTGCCATTCTCAAAAGAAAAGGCCCTGGAGGAGGAAATACACAAATTGCTGGAGGATGATGTGATTGCACCATCCACATCCCCATACAATGCGGGGGTAGTTTTGTTACGCAAACCAAGTGGAGAACACCGGTTGTGTATAGACTACCGACTTCTGAACAGTCATACACAGTTTCAGGTGGAACCTTTGCCGAATCCAACTCAGTTATTCGCTAGGCTCCATAAGGCTCGGTACTTTTCAAAGATGGATCTGAGTCGGGGGTACTATCAGATACCAGTCAAACCGGAGATTCGACCACTGTTAGCTTTCAGTACACCCAGTGGACACTACGAATTCAAGGTCATGCCCTTTGGACTCAGCAATGCACCTAGTGTGTTTACACGCATGATGAGGACTTTACTAGATCCGTTACAGGATCCGTCCATCATCTCATTCATGGATGATATTCTGATTTCCAGTGACAGCCTGGATGACCACTTACAATCCTTGGAGAGAGTGTTTAATAGGCTCAAGGAAGCAGGGCTTACCGCTCGTCCAACCAAGTGCATGATTGGTTACCAGACTCTGGAATTTCTAGGTCACACCATCACTCCAGGACACATTGTTCCAGAAGAGAAGAACCTGGAGAAAATCAGAAATGCACCAAGACCTAAAACGAAGAAGGATGTGCGATCTTTTCTCTCATTGTGTGGGTTCTACCACAAATTTATCCCACATTTCACTGAACTGGGAGCTCCGTTGACGGAAACCTTGAAAAAGGGATTCCCGGACCAAATCATTTGGACACCAGAATGTGAGAATGCCTATAGTCAGTTAAAGGAGGCCTTGGTCAGCAAACCTGTATTACAGCTCCCTGACCTTTCCAAACAATTTGTGTTGAGAACAGATGCGAGTGCGATTGGAATTGGAGCCGCTTTGTTACAGGAAGGAAAAGACGATGCTTCGGTTTTGAAACCTGTGGCATACGCAAGTAAGAAACTTCTACAGGCGGAGAGGAATTATTCAACCGTCGAGAGAGAGTGCTTGTCCCTCGTATGGGCAGTGCAAAAATTTCAGCCATATTTGTATGGAGTTAAGTTTCGGGTTCAGTCGGATCATCAGCCCCTGATGTTCCTGGCTACTTCTCAGAAGCTCAACGCACGTTTGATGCGGTGGTCGTTGTTACTTCAACCGTATAATTTCACAGTAGAGTACATTCCTGGGAAGGAAAATGTTGGAGCGGACTTCTTGTCAAGACACCCAGCTCCTGAAGAAGAAGAATGAATCATCTGGATTAAACTCACGGTGGAGAAGAGTGAGATGGACTACTCTCTTAAGAGGGGGCCTATGTCACAAAATAAAACCGTGTGTTTAACAGGTTGATTATTATAGAGGATTTTCGGATTAAGCGGACGATCTGCCAGCGACAACTATTTTTACTAACAGAGTAAACACAGCTGCACAGGTTACATCGGGTCAGCCCATATACACATTTGGCGGTGAGTGAGAAGGAAGGGATAAAACGCGTTGGCAGTTCATAACAGTTAAAATCACATATAATTGGCCGCGCAGGATATGGAATGGTTCCGTTTGTCATCTATAGTTCCGGACATCAGACGGAATGGAGGTTTGACTATCAGCACATGACAGAAAGTTGAGGGTGTTATTGAAAACAGTGGAACACCTGCCGGACATGAACAACGTCACGTGCACAATGTAAGCGTGTTTGGAAAACCATGATTGGCAGCTTGGTATCGAAACTCTTTGTTAGAACTCGACAGTAACTCTCTAGATTGTTTTGGATGTCAGAACCAGTGATGACAAATCTAACATTAATGGAGCCAGGGAGGATGGATCCCTGACAGGGGATGATCTGCCACTGTGCCACCTGTGTGGGGATAACGTCACGTGGCCAACTTTGGTAGTTTGCCATATAAACCCGAGTTCGGGCCAACTAGGGGGACTTGAAAATGTGGATCTAGGCAGACATGCTTGTCACTGCAGTAGTTAGAACATCTAACGTGTGAAGGAGATATTTGATTTAGTTTACACGAGCCTGTATGGCTACCATTAGATGTAATTTAGTGTAAACTGCAGTGCCGTAAGGTATAACCTATTATAATATTAGTTCTAATTAATATAGACTGTGGCCTTGTTAAACTATAGTGTGATGATTAGCACTGTTAGTGGAAACTAGTTAGAGTAGAATAGTGATATTAACTCTGCTAGTTAAGAATAGATTAGTGAAGTGTTGATAAGCTTTACTAGTTGAGAATTGAGTAATGAGGGATAATTGGGATCTTCCCGTAGGTGTCCCTGGTGGGCGGGGTTCCGCATTCTGTTTGCTGATTTTTTCTTTGTCATAGCCTGATTCGGCTCTAGGTGGGTAGCTAATCTGCTCTATGACTAAGTCTAGTTAGCTAAAGATCATTAAGCAAGGTGATAGGCTTACACTCAGCTGAAAGGATCAGTGACTAGTACTATCACCAGATGTGTTGTTTCTATCCTAGGTTCCCTACCAGATCCAAGGAAACTCAACAAGTTTTTGGGAAAAAATCAAATCCAAAAGGGAAGAACACCAGTTCAAGAGTCACTAGAGTTGCATACAGAACGTAACTTACGCTAGAAGGAAATTGATTCATCAAAGAGAGTGATGCATACTGATGCACCACACATCATTAGACAGTAGTAACGAACCGAGAACCGGCTAAGAGTACCTAGTGTTAGTACAGCAACAATTAACATTAGAAATTAGCACTTATGGACTGAATGGTTCGATGTGCAACGAGGATGATCTGTCGACTAACTAACTAACTAACTAACTGCGTACACACTACACAAGACTTGTGCAGTTTGTTAAGGAACGTTAGGAACGGACATTGTGTAGCGTGCAACCGGTCCATGATTAACTGTTAATACCACCGGTGTCTATTTCGGATGTTCATGAAATTGGATTACCAGAGGTCTACAGAGGCAAAGCAGTATCCGGCAAGATGGTTTCGGCAACGGGTGAGAAGTACATGTTCTGACGTAACGTGCTGTGGTCTATCTTTGCTGGGATCAGCTGACTGGGTTGCTGTCTGAGAGTCAGAGTCTACACACTTTATAGAACACGTCACACATTTTCTTCACATACACGTCTCATATACGTTACACTTTTATTTTAATAAATTACTCTTTATTAATTTTTAGAAGCAAGAGTTGTTGAGTATGTTGCGTTGGGGAAGTATGAGAAGGGGGCATAGTACGACAGTGAGAGAGTGATAGGAAAAGGTGTCCATAGGCTGATGGAGTGTGTTGGACGGAAGCTGGTGGATTCTCCAGAATATTGAGAGGGAAAAGATATTATAATGTGGGTGTCGGCTCTCTTCACTCCAGGGACGACACTGTAAAGGAGGATACGACACAGTAACATGTCCTTTGAGAACCTCGCTCCCATATCAACCTTCCGGAAAAATTCTCGATCATAAGCAATTTGTCCCCCGTCCGATACACCCATCTGGAGATCATCCGCCACATCCTGCACTCATCTTCTCTTTGGCCTTCTTCTTCCTCTCTTCCAAGGCATATACCCCTCCATTATTGTTCTCTCCAAACTTTCGTGACGTTTCAAGTGACCAAAATATTTAAATTTTCTTTGTTTTATCCTTTCTAATAGCCAACATTCTTCACTATTCAGCTCTTGAAGTATTGTTGTATTTGTTCTTTCCTTTACCCAAGATGTAAAAAAAAATAAAAAATAAAGAAAAAACAACAACAACAAACACGATTACAAGAAACAAATTGGACGTTGCGGCCAAAGCCTTCGTCATCACAGAACAAATAAACACAAACCGACACAAAACTACATGAAACACAAGGGGAAATGCAGCGGCACGTTCTACTGAGGTATCTTGACATTCTAGTAAAGTATCATATGTTACCAATAATGCACATTTACCTTGTTTATCTTCGGAATAAGAAATATTTACTTTCTAATAACTTATATTTAGTGTTTTAATATCTAATAAGATACGCATATAGGTTGTAACACAGTAGCCTTTAGGAGCTGCGAGCAAATTCTTCACTATAAGAAATAAAAACCGAAGTGAGATCCTCCCCCCCCCCACCCCCCACACTTGTATTTCTGCCTTGCCCATCGATGTTAGAGTATACAGAGCTGTATACAGGAAACGTCAAGACATGTTCGGTTGTGCTCATGTATTTGAACATTTGAACAAGTGTTCTCTTTTATGAAAGCAATAGGCACGGTTGAAAGTTTCAGGCTGATGAACGCACATTTGTCACGGGTAATTAAAATATTGTACAACATGCACTGAAAAGCACAAAACACATAACAATCAAATACAGACGTTCTAGAAAAACTGGGAATGAAAAGATAGTTGGTGAAAGAAATAAAATGAGCCAAGTGAAATGTTTCGGCCACTTTAAAAGACATAACACTTTTATGAAAACTATACTGGAGTGCAAGGTTGAGGGCAAACGAGCAAAAAGGTAGACAGCGATACAAGTGGGAAGATGACATCAAGAGATGGACGAACATCGGACTCACAGAATTTACAGTCAAGGCGAGAGACAGACAGTGTTTGAGATCCATTGCATACTGTCACAAAATGGACTTGGACCTCAGATCGGTCAACTCATTCCTCACTATGATGTACCCCATTTTGGTGGCTGTACAACATTTAGTGTATGTGTGTGTGTGTGTGTGTGTGCGTGTGTGTGTGGGTGCGTGTGTGCGTGCGCGCGTGCGTGCGTGGGCGTGGCGTGGCATGGGCGTGGGCGTGTGCGTGTGCGTCGGCGTGTGCGTGTGCGTCGGCGTGGTCGTGTGTGTGTGTGTGTGCGCGCGCGTGTATTTCTATGTGTCAAAGTCAAGCTTCAACAATCTTTTTCTTTCTCAGGAAGTTGTTGGCAACAGTTGAGTGAACTTCTATGCCCAAAGAAATATCACGCCAGACCTTTAAGAAACGTATAACTTCTAGGAGAAAAGCGGGCTTTCTCAAAATCTCGGGATACGTTAAAGGTCATTTTTGAGTGAGGGTTTTTCTCTAGGTCACGTGATTCCTTTGACTATACGTCCGGAGGGAACGGAAAATGCATTCACAGTTGATCCTTTAGACAGAAAGGTTGTGTCTACTTTCAGTGTATTGAATGCATAGTCTAGAGAACTAGATAATGATCTACACACGAGATCCTGTCGAATCCTTGTGATAATCTACTGTTACAGTGGAGACGATTCATCAATTGAAATTGTATCAAATCTATTTCTGGGGATCCAGAGAAGGATCTACAATGGTGGTCCTCTTGAGTCTGTATCATTTTCTGTGGCTATATAGTTCTTAAGATAAAGGTACATACTATTTTCGTTGTATTGATTGAATGGGTCTTGCGGTATAGGTCAACTATACTTTGTCAAGAAATGAATGCCATCATTCACGATCAATTATTTTGAAAACTGTCTGTTGCATCGTTATGAAATTTTTCCTGCCGTCTTATATTTACCCCCACCCAAGGAATATGTCTTTGATAGGTCCAAAAGCAACTTAAATCATCGAAAGCGGCGACATTTCTTTGATGTTTTGGTGAAAAACTAGTGATTTCTCGCTAACAAAATTGTTCTTTACAGTAATGAATGCCCCTGCCAATTTAGATGACGACACAAGGCGTATACGAATTCGTATGACAGTGAGTGAAATAATTGACTCGTGAAATGAAGGACGCGGCCCGGAATCGAACATACACACTTCGGAGCCCGTGTCAGACGACTTGCCCACTTCACCATGGAGAATCCCGAGAGGGGTGCAATGTTTAATATTAGTAAAGACAGAGGATTTACAGAAGCATGGGGTAAATAATGTGTACATTGACAGAAAAGTAGAAGGAATATATTTCTTACCTTATTTTTCATTTCCTTCTTGTTTCTTTACCTGCCGGTTAATAATGTGTACACAAGTATTCATGTTAGCTTTTTATATTGAGTTCGGAAAAGCTTCCAAATAGCTGTGCGTTAATGTGCGTATGGAGTGACTAGAAATGATACCGCAATTTAGTCATCATGTCCATTTTTAAGGACCTGTTCAGGTGTCTGCGTAGTTTGTTCGCACGTACACATGGGTGACAGACCCGCTTTGAGTCTTCGTGAAAGATTGTCTACTCTGCTGTGTTTACCTTCAGAGACGGAACATGATTACCTGTTTTGCACTATGAAAATAGTTATCAGTGTCTCTGTAGTGAGCTTTCTTCTTAACGACCAAGATGTTGGTCCTCTTTTCATTGAAGTTTATAGATTTATTCGTATGCACGTGTGTTGTCCCATAATTTGACAACGTGTTTGCTCTCACGTTTATTGTTATGCCACAATATGTTAGTTTCCACTGCAATATTACTCTTCTGTTGGTATTCAATGCGTTTAGTGTGTGTGTTTATTTTTTCAATACAATTGAGGGCTTGCGGAATTGAAAATTCATCGCTGTGGAATACAAACTGTTGCCATTGACATTATGCTGATGCTGTAATGTTTAGGGCCAGCAATTCGTCTGAATAGTTGGAGCAAAATATCCCAGTAAGCGTGCACTCGGATTAAGGTATGCGATCTGTTCAGACCTTAATCTGTTTCGGACGATTCCAGTAGGTTGATGACTGCTCTAGGTTGTGTAAAATGAAATCCATCCTTTCTCCAAAAGTCCTCTTCCTCTTTCAACACACGGTCCTCACATTTTCCCGGTAACTTTTATCAATATTTAATAGCGCTGACTGGATTATTATCTTGACGTCAGACAGTTTGAATATAGTATTGCCAGCTGCCACCTGAACTTTAATTTTAGCCCACACAAGTTCTATAGGGTTAAAATGAGAGTGGTACGGCGGAAGTCTCAAGCACCCATGACGATGCTCTTCTATCAACTTGTCGATTTTATATTTCTTACTTTCTGGCGTCTGTTTTACAAGGGACAACAATTCTAGCTAGAAATACCTTTCTGGAAATGATATGTTTTCCATTCGGAACCATATATTCATTGCTCCCTTTGTACTCGATGTTGTAGGTATTTTTTTCTTCTTGGGCAACAACATTGATATCATGCATTGTCCATAATTGGACACAACGGTCTATCTAGTGATGGAAGCACAGTATTCTTGAGCAAATCTCTAAATGCATTACCATACATTTTATTATGATAATCCCTATTGTCTGTATGCTTTGATACGAACACAAACCCAGCATTATGTTGTAAGCCATTATGCGTATTACCAGCATGGGCCATGACCAAAAGATGTCCTATACTAATGGGCAAATATCGCTTTATCTGTCCATCCACTGATTGCCATTCCTTATCACTTGTGTGGTGCGCATTGATCCACATTTCATCCAAATTCACTATGCCATAATCTTCTTTACGTATTTCCCTTATTTCACGTAGGTATCTGCTTCTCATGGCTCCTAAATGCTGCTGCTCGCAAAGAATATTTCTAACTTCCTTGTACTTTCTAAAAGTCAAGATAATGTCCTTATAATTTTCCACAAAGTTGTCTTGGATAGCTCTATGTTATTGTTCTTTCTCAACCAAACTTTAAGTTTTCTTACAGTCACTGTTTCTTTGGCATCCAGCATTTTTATAATGCTGGATAATCCTGGATATAAAATCCAAAAAGTTTATAATTTTAGGAGTTTCCGTGTGAAGTGGTCAAGCCTTTTGACTGGCGCTCCAAAGGTTGTGGGTTCGATTCCGGGCCGCATCCTTCGGTTCACGAGTTAAATTTTTCGGAGACTCCTGTGGGTCGTCGCTAGAGCTGAGGAGTTCGTGCTTTGTGCGATGCTTTCCGCGCTTCGGAAAGAGACCGAGCCATATGGGATATAACCCGGTGCAATGACGTCGATCCTGTCGACTTTTAAGCGACTTTTTAAAGCATTTTTATAATAGCTCGCCTTATGAAATCCTTGTCAAAGCCTGTCTACAATAACCTTTCTAACTACCGTTTGGTTATTGCTTGGTGGTTTAATTCAGATTCTTGCACCCATCGTCGAAATAACCGCTTACTAAAACGCAATGCATGCACTGTTCTTTTTCGGAATTTGTAATAGTATAAAACAGTTTCCTGCGATCAGCTTCTTGACAAAAATATGCGTACAACTTCATACTTTGAAGTGTACACAATTTCGCATTCAATCCCACTGAAAAATATTCACACATTTCAATATTAGCTATAAGTGGTAAGATTTAAGAAAAAATAAAATCAAGTTTCATGAAATAACCCACATTTCGACGACACCTCTGAAGACTAGCAATTTAAACAACGCGGGGTTCTTGGCAAAAGGCCAATCCCGTGAAACAGGCAAACTATTCAACGTTGAACCCTGATTGTCTGGCTGACGGGATATTACATTTAAAATTATGAACTTAATCTCTGACTCGTAAATTATATACCGCATATAATCAAACATTGAAATCTGCTGTACAATCTCCAGAACAAAAGTTATTTTGTTGGGTGGACATAATGATAAGGTTATATGCTAAATCTCATAATTTTTGCTCAGTTGGTTACTGAGATATGGATTTGTATATGGAGGCGAACAAATGTGAACGCACTATAGCGACCAGGTCAGGCATGTGTCCAGCCGAAAAGAGTATAATTGATATCATGAACCAATTGTGGTCAGCCTGGACGAGGCGAGTTGGCAATTGAATTCGATAACTAGTCCAATGAAGGAGTGTTATATGAAAGTATGGTTGGTAAATAAGTATTATTCTCCCATAAAGCTACAATGTGATTACCCTCAAAGTTGTGTTTGAGGCAGGTACTCTTTTAGTCATCATTATGTGGCGCGCAAGAGCCATGACGGGTGTTTTACGTCTAATGGAAATATAGGACTACAAGTAATGAAAGGATATCGGCCCAGATCGAGGGGTATCTAACTAAACGTATGGAAGAGAGTTACCAATTGTTTCACATCTATTAGGGTTACCTACACTTGAAGTATATAAACAACCACGAGGCACACCCACTTCATGCTCTTTGCTTTCCGTATTGTTTAATGCTTTTGATAATAGAGGAATATTCGTGTCAGGCTTTTCTAATGGTTACAAGGCCTGTAATAATATTGGAACAGGATGTTCTGTAGGTTAAGCTATGGTTTGCTGACAAGCCAAAATGTAGGATTTATTGTATGTAGATATACACTCCAGATTATTCATGTACCAGAGGAGAGGTATAGGAAAGCATCTAATGGTATTAGAACAAGATGTTCTGAAGGTTAATCTATGTTTTGGTTGACAAGAGAAGCCAAACTGTAGGATTGATTGTATATAGATATATGTTTTTTTTTTTGTTTTTTTTTGGGCATATCCTTTATAGGACATCGCTGTCAACACCAGCATCTTTCAGCTGTATGTTGATTTCTTGGCAAGATTACGCTCAGTAATTTGCCATTGCTTTCTAAGCGGCCGGCTCACATACCCCGTAAATTACCGATGCTAATCGAACCACTGCTGATTCTCACTGTCATCACGTCACCGACGAGAGTATACGAGATTACGGAGAAAAGTCATAACCTCTAAGCCACGAAGCCGGCTATAGATATATACTCCCGACTATTCATGTACAAGAGGAGAGGTATAGGAAAGCCACCGGCACAAGAACACACTCTTCTGTTTGTCTATCTTTATTTTGAATTTGAGCGCAGCTGGATCATCAACAGGCAACCTTGGCCAGTATGGGAACTGTTTGTACCTGTTATCCTGATACTTACCTCCTCTTTCTGATGTAATATAATGTGTTAGTTTTAGTTAGTGTTAGTAGTTAACGGGGGGGGGGGGGGGGCTATCGTTGCGATGATTGATATTCACAGGAGGTGTAGGAATCTATCATCTTGCTGATCTACACAGGTCTATTAGAGATATGTCTGAAGTCAGACCCATAGAAGTGGTCTGAGGTTGGACGTGCTGACCATACATATAATGTCAGTTTATTATCGTGTTGTGATGTCTTAATAACAGGTGAGATGGATTGGTACACCAGGTTGCTTCTTACTTGATGGGACCCCTTGTTCCTTTTGTGTGCCTGGTTCAGCAGTCGTGATTGATGTGCCGTCGAGGAGAAGAATCACCTCCAGTCAACTGAAAGAAGGAGACTCGGTCATCAACCTGACGAACTCTGACGGAAGCCTATATGACCCAGCTATCTGAAGCAGCAGAGTAGAGTCTAGTCAGGGAAACACAGCCGTGCGGCCTCACGAACATTGATTCTGCCTAGGCTCAAGTCCATAGTAGTTCCGAGAGTTCCAGAAGGATCAGTTGAGAGTATCCTACCACCTGTGTCTACATCACTGACACACCAGAATACTGACAATACTCGGATGGGATGATGACAAAGTCTACCAGACTACTCTCACCTGCCAAACTGTTTCTGTCTGTCTGGCTCGTACCTGAATGTCTGTCTAGTATTTGAATCTTTGTAAAAGATTCTTTAATTACTTGTCTTGAGACTGTTGTCTTATGATCAGGTATTTAGTAGGGTGTGTCTTACGTTAGTCAGATAGTCCCTGTGGCAACGAGTTAATAGGAGACATAAGTAAACATATACCCTTACTAAAATTTATCAACAACCACTGTGATGCGGGCCAGTGTTGTGACACAAACAACCTTCATTGTGGAGACGGCACCGGGTTGATTGACAACACATGCAAGATGAATCTTGACAAAATGGTGTTTCCAAAAAGAGATGCAAAGAAACATGCTATTCTATGACATATTAAGCTAACCACTAAAGATCAAAATGATAAAACAAGTGTATGGTATGTGTGTATAATTTTAATATGTGCGTTTCATAACACACATAATATATTGTACACGGAATTGTGTGACCTTGTAGTTAAATAGGAGTCCTGGTATTTTATATCTGCCTGGATATGCGGACGGAGCTGTATAAGTTAGCTAGGCTGGGGACGTCTTGTAGTTAGTTGAAGTCCTATATCCCCATTGCAGATAACAATTCGAAACGTCTTTAAACGTCTGTAACCGTTTATTGCAGTATTGTAAGGCACATTATTTGTACCAGCCAAAAATTACTAGTCACACTAAGAAAGATACATAATGTTTAAACGTAAAATATAATTAAAATATGGCCTGTTATTGGAAAAAAGTGGAAATGTTAGATTATATCTATTAAGTGAAATGACATAATTACAGATCTATGTAACTAATGACAATCTACACTCCCATTAGTGTTTCAACCTCACAATTGTGCAGAGCTATTAAAACTTTAGTCATTCTGGAAATAAATACACATGCTTTCTTTCAATCGCCTTAAGATTTTCTATACTTATATTAAATAGTCTTCTCTCCCTTACTTCCAAAAAAAAAGATCGGTGTTGTTTGTCTGCCTTTATAAATGTCTTAACATCTTGACGTCGGTCTGGTTAATTTGGTCGATCTCCATACATGATGTTCTAAGCATCTGAAAAGAAGTTAGCTTGTCATTAATTGCCTTCTTGATAGTGGCCATACTGTTGATGATCAAAGCCCGTGTCTCTATAATAACATACTTTGTGTAACACGTGTGCCCATTGTCGAGAACTAGCTGTCAGCGACTCTCCAACTCCACCTACCACCTGTTCACATGATTTCAGGTTACTATCATTCAGAGACAAAACTCGAACTAGTCACGATTGACAAGAGGTACAGGAAGCAGAATCCTGCTGCTGTCAATGTATAGGTGAATTGGCTAATCAGTAAAAAATGCAGATATTTGTATGTGCTTATTTATACAGTTGCATCTGTTATGCATTAGCAGAGAAGTGCGTGGGCATTCAAAGCACGTTCGGCCACACAGTGTGTCGCCACTAGCCAATGGCGCCTTCTCTTTGACCACGAACAACATGGCGGATCTTAGAACCAATGGGCATGTAGGGAGTGCAAGGATAATACCCCACTTGATAGCCAACTGATTGTTATGATTACATACGAGAAAGCTCCCCACATGTAACTCACCAGCTTGCAATACCTACACTCAGCATCCACACAACTCCACGTTCACCTCGGAGAGGTACTTATAGACTTGTCTCGACTGCAGTGCCGTGACGATTCGTCAACAGCTTGCATATTGTAGATGTGTATGTATATCTTTATATATTGCATTATAACGATGGAAACTCGTGTTGAATGTTGTTATGGCAAAGAAATAGATTACTTAATTGCAAATACAAAAGTTGTTATTTGCGGTGAACTATACATATATTATTTTTTTTTTTTTTTTTTTTAATAAAAATAAAAATGAGACGACTACAATGGGAGACATTTATCAACAGTATATAAATAGAATCGATGTTTTGGCAAGCACTCAGCAAAATGAACAACGTGTTATTTCTAGTTTTCCAAATATACTGAATACAGTCGCTATTGTCGATTTGCTTCTGGCAGTGTATTTACTGACTATAGGCGTTTCCGGATCAATTGCTTAATCATATGAGGTCAATCTGATTGTGAACATTCTAGTTTCACAAGATCCTCAGATATATACGTGAGTTGTTTACGTGCATTCATATTATGTAACCGGCGCTGTGGAGACGGTATGGAGAACATAATCCGTAAACCTGCATACCGCGTTCCAAAGACACCTACAGGCGATTTGAAAGCAGACCGCTTTATGCAGGTTGTCATTACATGATACGGTTGCCGGACGTTCAGGAAACAATGGTTAACTATTGAAGCTACACTTACCTAGAAATAACAAACGGCAAAAAATAGTGATCTTGACTGCTATGTCTTGTAATGATATTATACTAATTGTTATTGTTCATGCCCCTCTTTATACCTCCCATGTTATCACATTTTATCCCCACCTGTATTGACTATGTGTCGACTTGTTATAAGGATGTGATGAAGATGATTTATTAAATTTATATACGGTGCGTCTAATACGTTTTCTGGTGAGTGTAATATTATTTGTTTAGCATCTATTTTTATGTTTATGCATTTGCAATTAAGCAATCTATTTCTTTGCCATGGAAACATTTATGAGCTTAACATGTTATAAGTCTAATTAAGGAATTTCATAGTTAGAGCTATACTAGTCAAAATCAAAGACACACCAATAGATATAAACAATTATACACGTATATGAACCAACAACAAGCAGTAGTGATGAATAAATGCAACATTTTTTGTGATGAAGTATAAATACCGATGTCTCAAAGTAAATCACAATACATAAACGTATATTTGAATGCACATGTAGGAAAATGGAACATGAATGATTGTGATTTAGGTACAAGAAATGAAAGCGGAGAAAGACTAATAAAATGAAAACATATACAATATATGATAGTTTGAAACACCTGGATTAAGCAGCATTCTAGACAGATGTATACACAGAAACGCTGTGGTATGAAAATAATCAGCACAATTGACTACATTATTATTAATAAGAAATGCGTTAAAAAATTTTAAGTCAATGCCTAGTGGTGACTGAAATAGTGATCAAGTACCACTATATGGACAAATAACAATAAGATTGAAGAGAGGAAACAAAACAAGTGGTTAAGAATATGAAATTTAAAAAAACAATGGTCTGAAAGCAGATAGAGGCATGCCAGATCAAAACTGTTAAAAATAGACACAATCATCATCATCATCATCACGTGCCATGCGTATACGCATGAGCGGTCATGTTTCGCCATACCAACCGATCACCTGGGCCGTGGATCATCTCTGTGTTAATATCTCGACCATAAAACACGGTCAAGCGATCTAGGTATTTAGTTATCTGCCTTCCCCGCGTTACATTCCTCTCGATCTTGCCAGTTGCCATCAAGCTTTCCAATTTATTTCTTCTCATAACGTGTCCCAAACATTGTGGCTGTCTTCGTCTAATTTCTCTAATCAGCTTATCGAGAAAACAGGGCCACCGTGCATGTCTCCACTATCGCGATCTGTCGATAAACGAGAATATAGAGGAAGAACGACTTGAGCTTCAACACGTCATAGGTTAGCTCAGTAACTGGAATAATTCTCCCAGGATTCTGACACACCTGGCCTTCGGCTCAAAATAATCGCACACTCTAGCAAGATGCACAGTGTCCTTAAGTAATGATATACAAGTACACTATTTTTTGTCAATGCAATAAGTATATACAATAAAACAAATATGAAAAGGAAAAAAAAATTATTATTAGGCGATGTTATAGAGGAAATTATTGCATGAATGTATTAGGGACGTTCATTGGAAACCCGTTCCAATGGCTTTATTACAAAAGCATGAAAAAAAAAAAACATTAAAAGGTGTGCTAGAATTAAAGAAAGCATTCATTTTGAATGAATTATGCACCTTGGGTTGGTCAGAAGAAGTCGCTGTAGGCATTCAGGCCTGCATCCCATTGCTAAGGTAGGCGGCGAATTTCGTCCGCCAAAAAAAAAAACGATTGTGGTTGCTCACTTAACTAAATGTTTAACGCGTTAATTACGTCTGCATCTGTGTGAAATTGTTTCCCATGAGAGTTTAATTTAGACGTAGGAACAAATGAAAATCGCATGATGGACTATAGGCTGGATGTTGCAGAATTTCCCACTTCTTCCTTGCTAATGCTTCCTGCACAATCTTTGCGACATGCGGACGAACATTATCTTGCAACACAATCACACCACAAGAAAGCATGCCGGGTCGTTTATTCTTGATGACTTTTTGCAGCTTGTCATATGTTTGCAAGTAGTGGGTAGAGTTGATGTTGACACCAGGTTCTTTAAAGTCAGCTAACAATAGCCCTTCATGGTAAAAAAAATTCGTTCAGCATAACCTTACCAGCGGAAAACTGTATCTTGAATATTTTGGTTTTTGGTGATCCAGCCAATATGAGAGAGTGTGAAACATACATAGTTATATCATTCCTAAGTCATATCGGGAAAATGATCACAAAACTATTGGAAGAAAGAGCTAGACCAATAGTTGAAAAACAGTTAAGAAAAGTACAATTCGTTTTTCGGAAAGGTAAAAGTTGCATTGATGCACTATTTGCACTTAGACAAATATGTGAAAAAACTATCGATTATAGTGACCAGCAGAATATTGTGTTTGCAGATCAGGAAAAGGCTTTCGATAGAGCAGACCG
The DNA here is from genome assembly GCA_963921405.1 of Cepaea hortensis. NCBI lineage: Eukaryota > Metazoa > Mollusca > Gastropoda > Stylommatophora > Helicidae > Cepaea > Cepaea hortensis. The sequence goes on along the minus strand of CAWUFQ010000009.1, from coordinate 983,427 downwards.
ATACAAATTGTGGACCATCCTTGAAGACTATGGGATACAAAGGCAATTGCTAGATAACATCATAGCCATGTACCACTCGAGTTAAAGTGCAGTTAAAACACAATAAGGTATATCAGATATGTTCACAGTCAATACGGGGGTGAGACAGGGATGTGTGCTTTCTCCTTTGCTGTCTAATATCTACATGGACAGAATATCCAATGTTCTTGAAAGAACAGATCCAGAAAATTTAGAACTCTTTACTCCAGATGAAACAACTGATCCACAGGAAATAAATGAACTTATATTTGCAGACGATCAGTGCCTGTTTTATAGCGATGAGGGCAGACTACAGTCATATTGCTAATCTGAGTTCAACCTGCAGCAGATACAATATGGATGTAAACACAACCAAAACCGAAGTAATGCACGTTAGCAGATCGCCGGGCCCACTAAGTATACAGATAAATAGTACAACTCTGAAACAAGTTAAAGAATTCACATATCTTGGACGTAAGGTCAAAGAAGATGGCAGATTGGACAGAGAAATCGAAATCAGATGTCAAAAAGCTAGTAAACTTACATATCAACTATCACACTTACTCAAACATCAAAATATACCAATGTCCGCAAAACGACAGATAATAAACAGCAAATTCACACCAACCCTATGCTACCAATCTCAAACTTGGGACTTTATCCAAATCACACTTTCGCAAAATCAACACCTGCGAGATGAGATGCCTGAGGAGAGCTGTCGACTTAACAATCCGAGACCGAGTAAGAAATGCTGCTATCAGACAGACTGTGGGATCAACACCTTGTGCCACATTTATTGAATGGCAGAAGATCAAGTGGTTTGGCCATGTCGTTAGATTGAAACACCAACAACTACTACCACTGGCCTTACATCAAAGACCATCTGCGACGAGACCAAGAGGACGTCAAAGAAGAAACTGGATTGACGACATCAAAGCCATTACACAATCACACGGAATGACACTATCCAGTGCCGCCCAACGGGCGCTGGAGCGCAAATTATTCGTCCCCACCTCGCTTGACGGCAGAAGACAATGATGACGATGATGATGAAACACTTGTTAACTGCATTCACTTGTTTCAGATTGTTTCCTTTTACTTTAAAACACTGCGAGCAGATGGTTTATGGAGCTGGGGAGCAGCCGACGACTGTTGATTATGATCTCAAGTGTCACTCCCGTATGCAGGAGATTGCATCATATAGACAATTGCTATTGTCACCGACCAGTACCATCATTACAAATAAGGAAAACAATGGCAAACTGCCAATTGTCAGTTTACTAGCACAACACGTCAGTATTCAACGTGGACACCGTGAAGTGGAGGCCAAGTCATTTAATCAAGTGGTATAAATATAATAGCCATATCTACAATAATGTACAGAAGACAATGTTTATTGAGTGTAGTGAATTTGAAGGCGTTGTGATTGAGCTGAATCGCGTATGTGACTTTAAGTGTAAATGAAGTTTTGAAAGGCTCATATTTTTCGTTAAGATGATACAGATAATTTATATTAAGACCGCAACGGTTTAGGTGTGTCAATACATGATTTCAGCCAATTGATACTACTCAACAAGAAATGTGTTCAATGAGCGGGCAATATACACAGTATATTATACAATTTATTGTGAGGTTCTTTATTCCTAGTGACGTATCGCTTCTCGGCCTTTTGGTAAAAGCAGCTAAATTCACAATATTTCGTTGGTTTGAGTTGTTTTCGTGTGTACGCTAATGTGCAGCTACACGAGTATGGGTGAATGTAAGTGCGTAGGTGGATATTTCCAAACATGTGTATGTAAGTATGTGCTCATAGCCAGCGTCCGTGCTTGTGAACGTACGCAAATGAGTACATAAGAAAGTATACTGGTTCTGTACGTATGTGAGTAAATCTGCATGTTTAGAACTTCAAGCTGCTTGGATGGCGAATCCATTACGTGGAAAGTCCCAATCGAAAGTTCACTGTGTGGATGTCATCTGCAGACTGCATTCTTATGGTTTCTGCAGGAACAGCCTATGGTGAACGGAGGGCCCAATATACGGAAGTGAGGCTAAGCAGCCATGTGCAGGACGTGACGATTCCTTGAGTGAGCCCAGTACCAGAACGCTATGTGTCGGCTCTGCAATTATGGAAGCCTCCTTGAATGGCGGGGAGTGCCCATGGTCTGCCCCTGCTTTCCCTTGAGGGCTGGCCGTTATTTCATCGGTTGTTCTAAATGGGCCAGCTATGAATGCGGGAATAAAACCACAACAGTGAGGGCCAAACGTTTTACGAAATCCCCGGGAAGGTTAACCCGGTCAACAAATGCTTACAGAAGTCGGATGTGTCGGCCTAACGGCGCAAGAACGCAGCTCTGCTGTAAACAGGCACAACGCAATCCCGTCCGGAAAAAAACACACTCGGATGAACGAAGAAGAAGAACTTCAAGCGACAAAGTTAGTGCAAGTACCACAAACATCTCTTCAGTTTTTGTCAATCGCCCTTGGGCAAAAAAGACAGCGACCTCGTTTTTATCGATCCACACGGATTATTTGCTTGTTTAGGTGGAATGTTCACATGTTTGGCCCATGTTGATGAGTCCTTCCGTAAATTGAATCACAATAAGTCGGGGTGTATGTGGCAGGTGATTGTCCCCCCATTCAGGATTAAGGTGCATCCACAGAACAAATGCATTCACGGAATAACCATCTTATATAGTTTAGAAAATGACTAAATGCCATCTGTTTGTTTGACTGAATAAATACGCAACATTTGATCGGTTGTGTCCACTCCTCCCTGCATGCGATTGCAGTCAAGGATCATCAATGTTTTTATTGGAATCAGAACTTTAATCAACATCTGGTTGATCATGCATTGTACTAAGAAGTACAACCACGTTACCTCTCTTTCGACATTAGTAAGTCCATCAATGAAAGCAAACTTTGTGGACAATTGTAAACGATGTTTTTCCTGAAATTAACTCTTTTTGAAGTTTAACTCTGTTTTTTCTTATTGTTCTTAAACGCGTAAGTCTTTTCCCCGTCAATATCTGTCCCAATTGCAGACTTGTAAAAAACGTTTTCGCAGTAATATTCCTTCCTCTATTTTCCAAGTCTTTCATCACGTCCAGTACAATTCTTTCTCGTTGTTTTTTTTCTTTCTTATTTTGGTTGCCCAGGATCTCTGCCATTGTAAACTTGCTTATTGTAAACATATGAAGTATCAATGTCACAACAGCACACAATTTTAATGCCATATTTTGCAGATTTTGAGGGAATATATTGCTTGAAAGGGCATCTTCCTGTAAACGTAACTAATTGCTCATCAATTGTTACATTGCCCGACGGAACATTGCAGTCATGTAGATTGCTCACCCAATTGTTGAATACTTGCTTTATTGGCTTATATTTATCATTTCTTTCATGTTGTCGTTTCTGTTAGACACTGTCAAATATAGACATCTGGAAGTTGCAGTAAATCTATTTCGTTGCATTACCTTTGAGAATATTGCATTTTTATGTTCTTTACTCCAAAGTTGACTAATAGCTTATGTTTTGATTTATACACACCGGTCAAAATAAAATGTCGACAAAGTAAGACATGTCTACATGATGAGGATGCTTGCAGATCTACACATTGATGTGAAAGATCTTAGACTGGTAAAACATATACTGGAAATAATAAGCTGCCATAAAGAATGATAATGAAGTAGGGCAATATAAGTCTATTAAGGGAGGTGTGCGAAAGGTATGCGTAATGCCTCCAGATCTATTTCTTTTATACAGTGAATCACCACTGGGCGACGTAAAATCAATAACATTACTGCACGTGCTATCAGTTTCAGAATATATCACAAAGTCCTTTCAGCTGAACATTTCATCTCGGTCATTTAATCTGGACATTCTTTAACGAGAATGGCCGGACTTAATGATTTTGCATCTGCCCATGATATTTTGTGTTGTGAAATGTAAACAGAAAATTATCGGGACACCGGTTGGTGAACTAAATTGTTTGCCTAATGTATTAATGCGTGTGCACAAGTAGGTTTTTATCAGGTGATGGCTGCTTTCATCCTCGATGAACTGTAATTTTAGTGGCCGAATGCTGTGTTGAATGTCTGGCAGTGGCCTTATGCATGTATGCTTGTTCATTTGTATTTTTTTTAGGCCGTTACAATTTCCACAAGTTTTTTGGTGTGATCTTCGCTAAAATGGAACGGGTAAATCATGGAGTGACCCACTGACATGATGTTGGGACTGCCATTAATGACTATAAATAATTAATTTATGTGGTTGATTCGAGAATTGGGGTTTACAGATTGAGCACAATTCATTACTAGCAACGCTGATAGTATTCCGGCACGAAACTTAAGCCTTGTCCACGTCAGATTGGAAGCACTATGAATAATTAGTTTGTTCTGAATGGGTCGTCTTTGTTTGACACATGCGCTTCTTATTTTCATATCCTTTACAGGACATCGCTGTCAACATCAGCATCTTTAAATTGATTGTTGATTTCTTGGCAAGATTTTGTATAAAATACAGTTTAAAGAGCACCTCGTCAATTGTGCACAGCAAAGCAATACGACTCGTCCATAATAATCACAACCTTTCCCTGCCCGTCCCATGCATGCACCACAAAACACAACCACTTGTAAGAACTGCAGACAACAGCCAAAGAGTGCATTGAGCAGGAATTATCGATTTATGGCAAGGAAACAGGACAAACTACCATAAATTCATCACCCACGGTCACACACACATACACACACACACATATACACACTCACACACACTCAGACACACACACACACACACACACACGCACACTCTCACACACGTACACACGACTGCGAGTCGCCATTTTGAATACGGAATGCAACAGATTGACTATATTTAGCAATAGCTTAGTAGTTTTACCAGATGTTAGCATTTTGTTTTATATAGTGAACGAAAGAACGAACGAATATTTGTTTTTCGCAAACATATATTCATAGCTCAAAGCACATCACGTTGTTCAACATGAGTATCCATTGTTATAATTCAATGTGTAAAGAGATACATACACATCTACAATAAACATGCTGTTGACAAAGCGTCACTCACCGCCACTACATTCAGGATGACACTTGTTCTCTCTGAGGTGATGTGGAGTTGTGTGGTTGCTGAGTGTCGATGTTGCGACCTGGTTAGATACGTATGGGAAGCATCCTAGTGTGCGGTCGTCGCCACCGGATCCATACTCGATTCCCCACATAAACAGTCGTTATCGAGAACATGCACCAAGACGTGAGACAACATGTACACTCTGCCATTCCCTATAGAATATTCCATTCGCCCTGCTTCTGTAACTGGAAGGTACATGCTCTTGAAGCAAGCATACATATGTTGTTGTTTTTTTTTTAAATTCAGGACATTATTGAGTGCATAGCTCTGCCATTTTACTTCGTTTTTACTTTCTTTCATTGTGTTGGTCTCCAAATGCACCAAGATGTTTCACTACGTCTGCTCTGTTTGCCCTAGTCTTACGTTGAAATATTCCATACCGTCTTGCTTCTCTAGTTTATTAAGTATATCTTGGATGTCCTCGAAGATCTCCTCGCATTTGTGCTCATTTTTGTTAGTGTTACATGGTGCACATATTGGTACATGTGTAGTCATTGCATTTTCTTTTATTCTTACTGTTATAATTCTTATTGTTCTTGCTAGCCGTGGCTAAATGACTATTGCTACACAGTGCTTTGCCCTTTCATGTTGTTCCACTACAGATCAGACACACGCATAACTGTAGTAGATCACCTTGCATCCCCTCCCTTTTATTCTGGTGTCCGCTATTCCCATCGATCCAGTTTTCCTTTTTCCCATTGTTTCTGTGAGTTCTTCTCTTTATTGTTAAAATCGCAGATTATCAGTGTGACACGGATGTGTCTCGTGATCCTCCAGCGTTGCCAGGTACGTTACCATTTGGGTCAGTCCGAATATGCTTCTCATGATTTCTTCAAGCAGGAACAAAATCCCATGGCGGCATGCTAGGCCACTCGCAAGTTTAGGACGAACACATGTGACCAAGGGGAGTTCATCCCCTTTGGCGAACCAGCGCCCTGTTGGCCCATGACTGTTATTCAAGTAGCCAAATACTTAAATACATTGACGTTCCAGAATGGTTTCATTCACTTTTAAATTTCACTTGTGTTTCTTTGTAACAAGCATTTCTGTTGTTGTTCTATTATTCAGACTACTGTAATTGTTGAGAGTTTATGTTACAACAGAATATACCATACTTATAATAATTCGATGAAAATAAAGTTGAAAGCACACATAACTCAAGTAGTATCTGTTTAAAGAAGAGGTGATGATTGCTGCGACACGATATAATGCTCAAGACTTATAGTAGATCATTGTTTCCCCTGTACAGTGACAGTTATTATAGAAATGTTGACGATATAAAAGGAATCATCATTGGGGGACATAATATCAATAACATCAGATATGCAGATGATACAGTATTGCTTGCTGACAGTGAGCAGGATCTGCAAAATTTAGTAGATATGATTGTTGCACTCAGTGAACAACTTGGGTTATAATTAAATTGTTAGAAGACACAAATTATGGTCGTCACAAAGAAGAAGGAAATACCACAATGCAATAAACAGGTAAATGAGAAAATTTTCAGTGACAAGTGAATCGGTACAATTATCTCGAAACAGTCATATTATCTGATGGGAAATACCTTGAAGAGATTAGAACAAGAATCGCCTAGGCGAAGGTGGCCTTTTGCAAGATGAGAAACATACTGAACAATAAAAAGATGCCATTTGCAACGAGGAAAATAGTGTTGAGGTAATACATAAAACCTGCGCTTTTGAATGGATATGAAGCGTGGTCAATGAGCAGACAAGCTGAAAAACATATGATGGCCGTGGAAATGTTGTTTCTGAGAAGAATGCAAAGAATGCCATGGACAGACAGAAAAACCAATGACCAAGTCCTACAAGAAACAAATGAAAACCGTAAACTGATTAGAGAAATTAGACGTAGACAGTCACAGTTGTTTGCTCACGTTATGAGAAGAAATAAATTGGAGAACTTGGTGACAACTGGCGAGATCGAGGGAAAGAGAACAATGGGAGGACAGAGAAGTAAATACCTGGATGGCTTGGCTACGTTGTATGGTCGAGAAAAGAACATTGTGCGAATCCACAATTATGGTGATCGGGTGAGATGGCAAAACATGACCACCCACCTTTCTGGCATGACACATGATGATGATAGTAGCTGGTCAACTAATTGGAAATGTCAACTTTTGAGATATTTGAGACCTCGAAGTAAAACCCTCTGACTGATTATCAACTTTGATTTAAAGCTCACGGGCCACACTATATTTATCTATGAGGTGCATTAACATTTTAATAAGTAATGTATACTGACTGCCGAATGATTTACACTCGTAAATGAACTTAGGTCGGTCTCCCAGGTCCAGGAGTTAACGTCTTTTTCCGTAATCCCGTATATTCGCGTGAGTAACGTAACCTGCACGAGAATCGGTAGCTGTTCTCGCCGCGTTGGTAACTTACGGGGGTATGTGAGCTGGTCGCTCAGAAAGCAATGGAAAACTACTGAGCGTAATCTTGCCTAGTACATAAACAGCAGCTGAAAAAATGTTGATGTTGACTGCAACGTCCTGTAAGGGATATGCAAAAACAAAAATAAAAATAAAAATGAAATGAACTTAACACTGTCTATATTCAATCATATATACATGGTTATTTTCCTTGTTGACGTTTCTAATGCTTGTGTTTATATCCCTTACTTATTGGAATGCACCTGGCACAGTTATAAGCCAGTGACATGTTGACAGGAGTCATGGTGGGGTAGTGGCCAGACGGACATTGGTCACGGGTCATGAAAGTATTGTATAACGGTATTGTGAAACATCGTTTTGTGTGTGTGTGAAACGAGATGCAAGGCATCAGGTAATTAATTCTATTACAGATTAAGCTAACCGCTAAATATCAAAATAATGAATCACATGAATGGTATACCATTTGTGTATATTACTGTATATGCTTTTCATAACATACACAGTACATTGTACAGTGTATTATGTGTAGCTTGTTGTATTCTTCAGATTAAATGCCACCTTAAAAATAAATATAGATCAATGCGGCTGGTGGTTTTATGGCTGGATGTGATAGTTAAATGCAGGATGGCTTGTGGTTAGTTAGTTAGACAAAAGCCCTCATGGCAGATTGTATTAGGCGAAAAATAAAGACATAAATATGTATGACCTTCCTTATACATTATTATTGCATGGCACATTCATATGTGCCAGTCAAAAATTTGTTTGGACATATACTTGAATAACTGTAATTAAATGGCAATAGACCTGAATTACTGCTAGCCCATTGAATAAATATTATTGTTTGATTGCGCCTATCAAGTTAAAATCACTTAATCACAGATCTCAAGAATTCGTCACAATATGCATTTAAATTAGTTACATAACCCTAAATAATATGTGTAATATACAAAACGGTGTTCTTTCTTATTTTTAAAATATGTATCTAATTCAAAACGTCTTTACATGTTGCACACGAATATTACATTGTCTTCTCTTCCTTATTGCTGAATCGCCAATGCTGTTTGTGTCCCTTGATTAGGGTCGTGTCCTCTCCTTAACGTAATTCTTGTTGAAGACATGTTCTTCAGACATGGTGTTCTATCCATCTATAACGAAGGTTGCTTCTTATTGTTTTCCTTCTAGACAATGATCATACTGGCGAGTGACCAAAGCCATTGTCTCTGTAATGAGATGATTTGTCAATCCGTGTGACACTTGAGACAATCATCAACATCTAGCTGTGGGCGACTCCCAAACTCCATCCACCACCTGTTCACACGAATTCAGGTTACCCTCATTAGGAGACTAAACTGGAATTACTCTAAATAATACAAACATATAGATAAAGTCTCAACCTTAGTTATCCCATGCAGTGCCATCCACACCCACCCCATATTACTCTTTTCTCTTTATACTTCTATTCTCCTTGTGTTTTAGGTCTTCTTCTATTTCGTGTGCCGTGTGGATTCCAGACAACTGATTTACTAGTAATACTATTCTGAGGATTTTTCATGCGTGTCATATACAGCGCCAGTCTTTGTTTTTACTCTTGGTTCACTGGTATTTGTTTAATTCTCCCCATGAGCTCCACGTTGTTGGTTGTTTAATACGCCTCTAGTCTTTCTATTTTGCAGAAGCACACATTAATACATGCATAATATGTATTCGTCATCTTGTTAGCCCTTCTCTGTGTTTCTGATACATGTGGTGGTTCGAGATAACGTTATAAATGAATATTCTATGATTGGTTCTTCTTTTAGCATTCGCTCTATTATGTTAACACTGACAGACGATTTTTTTGGTGATGCTGTCAACAATGTTTGTGGATCTCCTCATTTATTCTATACATATTTGAATTCACTAGGTCAGTAATCCCGCGATGGTAACTGTACGGGGAGAAATCCGGGAGAAGGTGCTCTGTCGTTGTTTTATGATGTCATGAACATAATTGTGAGCCACTCAAAATCTGAACATGTGCGCGATCAGTCTGTTTGCCCTATCCGAAGACAATAAACGGTGACCTGCCCTTGTTGGTCAAGAGAATGGTAGTCATCATTGTTCTGATTCTGTTCTGTTCTGGTAATTAAGATAACTCTAACTTGTATAATCATTTATAAGTTCCTGGTCTGGATAAATGATGGTAGGCCGACTAGAATGGTAATGAGGCCTGGCGATGCAGACACAGCTATTTAATTGGCACTTGACTCCAAGTCATCATTCTTTCATTAAAGGGGACTGTTTTGAATGACTATGGGAGTGATCACATGCCATGCTCAGTGCTGATATCTAAATCCAGGAAAGTTAAGGCTAGGAGAGCGCGCAAGACCTACTGGGATGAATGGTCCCTATAGCTTTCTTGGACGCCTCAGACAGGGGGTTTGCAACAGGACTGTTAAAACTCCTTTTTTTTGCAGCCCGATGGTGGATGCCAGAAGTAGACCATGCTTGGAAATCAAAGAGAGCTGCAGTGAAGCAGCTAAGACAAGTGTGACACACCCTGAAGCTCACCATAGGAAGTGGACACAGCGAACAATGTCAAGAAAGACAAGGTTGAGGTTTTCAAGCGCTGTGCTGCAGAGGCCAAAAACGCAAAATGGGAATGTTTCATGAAGGAGATTGGAGGTGATAAAACACTGCGAAAATTCGGGAAACTGCACAGACAAATACAAAGAAAAGATCGGCCTATGACAATGGGAAGAATGTATAGAGATGGTGTTGTGCGCGTGACAACAGACACAGAGAAATGGGAGCGTTTCTCCAGAGAATTTTAGAGCAGACCAATCATTATGATGCGGACACCAGAGATGCAGTTAGAAAGGAATTATCTGAGACCAGGAAGAATATGCATTATGAAGACATTATACGTGTTGAAGATGTTAAACATATTTTGAAAAAGGCAAAAGACACGGCACCAGGGCCCGGTGGGGTTAGGTATGGCCACAAGAAGGCTTTGGGCGATGCAGACCTGAAGGAGATGACCGACTGCTTTAACCAGGGCATTAGGACAGCATCATTACCGCAGGATTGGGTGCACAGCTATCGCATCCTTCTCCCAAAACAATTCAAGGATCATTCAAAGCCTAGCAGCTTTAGGATCATCACCTTCAATATACATGTGGGTAGGTTCTAGAGAAGATTGCCGCTGGCAAGCTACAAGAGGTTTTGGAAAGGGGGAAGCTTCTTCCAAGATACCTGGGGAGTTACAGGCCAGGAAAAGATACCTGGTCAAATGCAGCCACTTTTGCTTTTGATGTTTGTGAGGGGTTCCTGAGTAGACAGGAAACGATGGCGGCAGCGCTTGATCTCGAGGATGCGTACACTAGAGTTCGATATGATATTTTGATGACCGCACTGATGGAGAAGGGGATCAATCCCTGGTTGATGAACTGGATAGCAGCTGTTCTGCATTCTCGTCAGGTTGCTCTCCGTTAGGGTGCATGGACCTCAGAGCCACATATTTTAACTCCTGGAATGCCACAGGGATCTGCAATCTCACAGGCTCTTTAACGTGTATACGAGCAAGATTGCAAACCTAGAAGCACCAGGGGTTGGAAGGTTACTAATATTTACATATGATATTCTTGCATATAGGCTGTTGAGGGATAGAGAACAAATAGCCCAGGAACTACAGGAGACAGTAGACAAAGTGATTGGCTGGTGCACTGAAATGAGTGGTGTCATCCACCCGGAAACGGCGGCTGTTTTGTGGTGCTTTCTGGAAAAGAGGATTGTATCAGCTGATGTCCCAAGCCTTGCAATAGATGGTAGAAGCGTCAACAGAGAGAACAAACTGAAGTATCTGGCAATCACATTTGACAGGAGCCTGTTCTTCAAGGACCATGTGGAGACGATTGTGACAAGGTCTTAAAAAGGACTAAATGCACTTAAAACTATGGCTGCAATGGACACAGAACAGAGAATGCTTTTCACACTTTACCACTACTTGATCCTCTCAGTGATTGATTATGGAATAGGACTGCTCACTGTCTCAAAGGGTCAGCTGGTGAAATTAGAGCGCATACAGAACGAGCTATGCGGACCATTCTGGGATGCACCAGAGACACCCCAGTAGTGTGTATGCATTACATCTTTGGTCTGCCGACTGTTGCTGGTAGGCTCAAGATGATGCAGGCGAAGGCATACCTCAGAGTAGCTGCAGGCACAGATCACTCGTTGCATGAGGCGCTGGACGCAGTTAAGGGTCATGACTGATAAGAGGGAAATCGTGAATGGCTCAGGCGGAGGATACGATCAGACAGGTGTGCATCTTGGAGAACATTAGGCGAGGAGAGGAGTGGGTCAGAGTGCCAGCGGAGCAGTCAGACTTGTGACGAGTTATAATTACATTGAACCGGGAGTTCAGGGAGTGGCCAGCACGGGCCAGGGAAGTAAAATTCCATGAACTAATTCAGAATAATGCTCGTGCCAAACGACATCTCGAGGTAAATAATATAATTCCAACAATGCAACTTGATAACACAACACGGCTCGTAAACAACAGTCGTCAAATGCAGGTTTAAGAAGCCAAACCTGAACAGAAGAACGAAATATACTCCAATGACCTTTGAAAGTTGCGACGGTGTTTATTTTTCGCAGTGCTCAGGCTTGTAACAACGACAATAATAAATAATAACATACTGTGCCTGTTTTGGCCAGGCCGGCAGTATTACAATTAGAATTAATATTAGTAACATGTCCAACGCCTTCTGCACTCGAGTCCTAAACAATGTCCTTGCCCGTCCACACGGCGTCCTTCTCTCTATCTTCAAAATGTCCTTTCTGTCAATTTCAGACATCGAGTTTCGGTGTTCGTCTGCCTGTTTATTTGTGGCTTCGATGCACGTTGTGTCCACATATTGTTTCGTCCATTCCAAATACCACTTCAGCATTTAATGCGATATAAAGCCTGTGCCTAGCCAACCGATATTTCCCAAATCAATATGAGCTGCCGCTCCGAAAAATCTCCCAAGTCGGTCTGCCTTTGTTGTTGTTGACAATATTTGGTGACGTTTTTGCGTTGACACGTCATGTCCTTGAATTTCTTGGCGTTTTGGCTTTGGGATTCTCTGATATTTCTAATTTATCTTATTGCGTCACACCTGCTACTTGGCAGCTCGCTCGGGTGATGTGATTATCAACACTGATGGGTAGGTGTTGAGAGGTAGGAGAAGTGCCTGGGGGTTCTCAGCAAAAGCATATTGTCGACGTTTGATGCAGGAGACCCTGGCATATGATACCACAACATATAACTTAAGAATGGAAATGGAGGCGGTCAGTGCAGCTTTCCGCTGGATGGAGAATACAATACACACACACATCGTGATTGTAACTGACTCACAAAGCATGCAGGGGAGGGTGAACACAATCAGGCTTCGGGCAGAGTGGCTTGCTTTGCTTCGGAGGTCACAGGTGGCAAGCATCGCCTGGATATTTTCTCTGGGGCATGCCGGTGTATTGGGGAATGAACAGGCGGACAGATTGGCTGGCTCGGCACAACTTGGTGGAGTATTGATGCATGGCGGGGCAGACGTGGTTGCGGCCTTGTGGGAGCACATGTACACCTCGGAGGAGCAAATGGATCACCATAGCCTGGCAAGAATGAGGCAGCAAGGAATGATGAGGGGATTTGGCCGACGCTCGACGCTCAGAGGAAAGGCGAGACGGTCATATATTCAGATTGCTACTGGAACTATTGGTGTTGGAACTCTTCGCTGGCTGCTTAGGATGGGGTTGGAGCGCTTATGGGAATTTCCCTAATGTTCTGATGTCGGTTCCTAAACCAATCAATCAATCAATCAATCAATCAATCAAT
>CAWUFQ010000009.1:885000-962500 GCA_963921405.1 Cepaea hortensis | reverse complement strand
ACACACACAATGGCATAGGCACTGAGATCACCATCGATGTCATTCTTTAATAAGAAAGTGAATTTACACGTGTGTGTCCCTTGACGTGAGGATGTTGTAATATGTGTTTGACCAAAGCAATGTCCACGTTACAAGTTGGAATGAAATAAATCAGAGCCCCAACCCTTAGCTTGTCCGTGGGTAGCCAACATGGACGACGAAGGAGCCGGGTTTGATGATGACTGACTGAAATTAATTAATTTATCCGTGATGTTGCTCATTATACTAATTATTCTTAATTATATGTAACTGAGTATGTAACTACAACGTGTATACTGTTCATCCCAGAGAATTAAACAACCATACATTAATTGTAGTCCTGTAATGTAAATTCACCATACAAAAAATCCAGAGCCAATTGATGAATGTCATTATGATATATAAAATCAGCATGTAAAATTAACAACATTAAAAATGGTGTATGTAAATTCTGATGCAAATAACGTTTGACGTGTTTTTAAATGTTAATACCTACACATTACTTAATGATGGTTGAGTAATCACCTTCTCTCATGCATCCTGGCATCGTTGAGTATAAATTATTTCATACTCATAATACGCTCTTTCAAACATTGTTTTATTTACAATAGTTTAACTGCATGGATTATGCATTGAATATTTCAACTTGCTTCCCAATTTAGAAAGATAATCTAAAACAGTTATGCGTGACGTGTGAGAGATAATGTGAATAATAGATATAGGAAAATAGAGGAAGAAGGAGAGAGAGAGGGAAGGAGAGAGAGAGATAGAGGGAGAGAGAGACAGACAGACAGACAGAGAGAGTTTCAGAGAGAGAGAGAGAGAGAGAGAGAGAGAGAGAGAGAGAGAGAGAGAGAGAGAGGATCAACCCAAAACATATGACTGACGTTAACTGCATTGAGTAGTAACGTCGTTGCAGGCACAATGAATGCATTTGGGGTTGGCGGGGTTTGGGTGGAGGTTAAGCAAAATTGTGTCTTGGTTGTGAGCCAAAATTTCACTAAGACACTGCCACCTCTGATAGTCTACTTTGGCATGTCAGGGATAAGCACTGACCAACATAACAGGATGATCCGATTCAACGACCTGTAACGGCACCTCGTCACTGCCCCATCGGGACATGTGCAGATATGCTTCCGCGGTACTATCCCGTACACGGATGTCCTATATGTCCTCATCTCTGTCTGTCTGTCTGTCTGGCTGGCTGGCTGGCTAGCTGGCTGGCTGGCTGGCTGGCTGTCTGTCTGTCGGTCGGTCGGTCGGTCGGTCGGTCGGTCGGTCGGTCGGTCGGTCGGTCGGTCGGTCGGTCTGTCTGTCTGTCTGTCTGTCTGTCTGTCTGTCTGTCTGTCGGTCGGTCGGTCGGTCGGTCGGTCGGTCGGTCGGTCGGTCGGTCGGTCGGTCGGTCGGTCTGTCTGTCTGTCTGTCTGTCTGTCTGTCTGTCTGTCTGTCTGTCTCGCTTCATGCGTCACGTACGACTAAACTAATATATGATAGCAGATATCAGACATGTAGAATGTCAGACTGGCCGGCATGCCCACGTCTAAACACATTGGACAGTGCGTTTCTTTACCTAAGTAATGATCTCTGTGTCTCTCCCTCTTTCTCACTTTATGTGCTGTCGCTCTCTCTGTATTTTATCTTCTCCCTCTCTCTTTCTCTCTCGCTCTCTCTCTCTCTCTCTCTCTCTCTCTCTCTGTCTGTCTCTCTCTCTCTCTCTCTCTCTCTCTCTCTATCTCTCTCTATCTCTTTCTTTATCTCTAAGTAATCAGCCGGGCTCCCTGGCCAAGGAGTTAGCGACTTTCTCCGTAATCTCGTATATTCTCGTGAGTAACGCAGCTGCGCAGATTCGTTATCGGATCGCGCCGCGTTGGTTACTGACGGGGGTATGTGAGCCAGTCGCTTAGAAAGCATTGTCAAACTACTGAGCGTAATATTGCCTAGTACATCAACAGCAGATGAAATATGCTGGTGTTGAATGATCGTCATGTAAGGGATATGCAACACACAAAAATCAGCTCTGCATCTCTCTCACTCTCTCTCTCTCTCTCTCTCTCTCTCTCTCTCTCTCTCTCTCTCTCCCTCTCTCTATTTCTCTCTTCCCTTACCTTTGTCTCTGTATATCGACGTAATCGACATTGTATCTGCTGTTTCTCACGCTCTGCCTCTCCCTATTTCTCTTTCTATGTATAAGTAATTAACCATGCACCTACGTTCTCTGTGTCGTCACTCTTTTGTTCTCATTATCCCTGTTCCTATACGTAATTAAGCGTGCAAAATCTACTCTTTCTCTGTCTCTCTTTGTCTGTCTGTCTCTTTCCCATTGTGTCTAAGAAATCATCATCTCTCTATCTAGTGTGTATCTCTATGACTTACTTCGTTCTCCTTATCTCTGTATTTCTTAGAAATTATGTCTGCCTCTATCTCCCCTATTCTTTGTGGACAATATGTGTGTGGATCTGTATCTCTGTCACTGTTAGTACTGCCAACCTGTGACGTTCTCTCCCTTTCTATGTCAATGTATTTTTTTAAACTAAAACACTACATTGTTCTCAGTCGCTCTCTGCGACTATGCTTCTCACTGTTTGACTCTCTCTCTCTCTCTCTCTCTCTCTCTCTCTCTCTCTCTCTCTCTCTCTCTCTCTCTCTCTTTCTCTCTAGTAGCATCATACGTGCCACAAATTATGAAACGCCCTAAAGCAGGAGCCAACAGTGTGGATGACCATCTGTGTATAGCCAGCTGCGACTGCGCAGGAAACGACAGAGGCGGGACCAATGGGGGACAAGAAGCTGGCTTTCCCAATGTCATGTAATAGTGCTGTGAAAGGTAAGTACATCGCTATGTACCAGGTGTAAAGCATTTGCCTTTCCATTGGCTAGAAGTGGGTGGTGAGAGGGGGGGGGGGGGGGGGTGTGTAGTATTGGTACGCATTGCAGCGATAATATGGCGCAGTTTCACTTATCTGTTAAAATTATTTAAGAAAGCTGCTTCGGGACAAATTAGAAAAGTCAGTATTAAAAACATCTCTGACCACAACTTCATCTCGAGATACGGAGACCGGCAGGGCAGAGTGGATAAGATCACTCCTTCTTAAAACAACCCCTGTGCTGATGACAAGGTAGCGGGTTCAACCCCTATACCGTTCAGTATGGCTAAAAAGTTGACTTCTCTTCCTTGACTCGGGGACGTAAATTACAATACTTCAGAAGTCGGAGTGGCTTAGCCCGAAGGCTAGGGACAGAGGTAACAAGAAAAGCTAATCCACATGCAACAAGCATTCCACTTCACTAGAAATAGTGATACGTGTGTGGTCTACGC
This sequence comes from Cepaea hortensis, assembly GCA_963921405.1. NCBI lineage: Eukaryota > Metazoa > Mollusca > Gastropoda > Stylommatophora > Helicidae > Cepaea > Cepaea hortensis. The sequence goes on along the minus strand of CAWUFQ010000009.1, from coordinate 959,166 downwards.
TTGAGTTCAAAGCAAGCGAACGCAAAAAGACAAAACAAAAAGCCCCAAGAGACAACAACATTACAGCATAGCGGCACATTGCCATTCTCATAAACGGTCATTGATGTGATGTGTTCCCGAACATTACAGCATAGCGTACGCGCTCATAGCTAGTTCTCTTCTACACCAGCATGAGATATACAGTAGCTATGTCAAGCTTATTGCTGATTGCATCAGATCGAGATATCACACAATGCCGCTTAATATCAGCACACACATTACCAGAAGAGATTTATATACATTATGGATTGGGATATTAGCATATCTAAACACATCTTGGATAAAGACATGAACAAATGCATTCATATTTCAAGATGTGAATAATGAAGAAGGTTGATTATTAAAGACTAGAAAACAATTAAAATTGAAATATGTCGGTCACTTAAAATGTCACAAAAGTATGGAGAGAACAATCACGGAGTGGTATATGCCTGGGACGAGAGGAAGAGGAAGGCCAAGGCGAAGATGGATGCAAGATGTGACGGATGATCTCCAGATGGGTGTATCGGACGCTGGGCATCTTGCTTATGATCGAGAGGTTTTCCGGAAGGTTGTTATGGGAGCGAGGTTCTGTAAAGGACATGCGATTGAATGAATGAATGAATGAATGAATGAATGAATATATTTGAAAAATAGAAACACATATACGCGATGACATGTAATCAATGGAAACAACCACAATCGTTATGTAATTCGTAAGGGCGATAAATTTTCTTTGGTCGGGCCATAAAGTTTGGGGGATCTTTGGTAAAGTGAAATATCATGTATCTCAGTGTAAATAATTGTTTACAAGGGTTGGAAGTTTCATGACATATCACACTAAGATAATGCACACAGTGATTTTGTTTTCAATATTTGACAACAATGTGATATAACATGAAAGATAATATATCACAATAACATCCATGTACTTAGCGGGCTCTATATCAATTATATAATCCGTTTAATTAAGCTATAGTAATGCGATCATTTCTTCAATATTTTTGGCTGGTGCATTTACATGCACCTTGTAATAAAACTAATATGATCCTTGGCGTTTCTAACGTTGGCACCAAAGACACCCGAGTGGTGTGTATGAGGTACATCTTTGGTTTGCCGACTGTTGCTGGTAGGCTCAAGGTGATGCAGGCGAAGGCATACCTCAGAGAAGCTGCTGACACAGGTCACCCGTTGCATGAGGCGCTGGACGCAGTTAAGGGCCAGCGACTGATAAGAGGGAAATCATGGATGGCTCAGGCAGAGGGATACGATCAGACAGGTGTGCCCCTTGGAGAACATTAGGCGAGGAGAGGAGTGGGTCAGAGTGCCAACGGAGCAGTCAGACTTGTGCAGAGTTATAATCACATTGAGCCGGGAGTGCAGGGAATGGCCACAAGGGGCCACGGAAGTGGAAATCCAGCAACTATTTCAGGATAATGCTCGCCCGGGTGATGTGATTATCTACACAGATTGTTTGGTGTTGAGAGGTAGTAGAAGTGCTTGGGGTTTCTTGGCAAAGTCTCATGGTCGACGTTTGGTGCAGGAGAGCCTGGCATATGATACCACAACATCTAGCTTTAGAATGGAGGTGAAGGCATTCACTGCAGCTTTCCGCTGGATGGAAAATACGATACAGACACACGTCGTGATTGTAACTGACTCAGGAAGAATGCTGAGTAGGGTGAGGACTGGCAAGTTTCGTGCAGAGTGGCCTGCTTCGCTTCGGAAGTCACGGGTGGCAAGCATCGTCTGGATATTATCTCCGGGGCATGCTGGTGTGTTTGGGAATGAACAGGCAGACAGATTGGCTGGCTCTGCAAAACTTGGTGGGGTATTGATGCATGATAAAGCAGACGTGGTTCCGGACTTGTGGGAGCACGTATACACCTCGGAGGAGCAAATGGATCACCATGGTCTGGCAAGAATGCGACAGCGTGGAGTGACGAAGGGATCTGGTCGATGCTCGACGCTTAGAGGAAAGGCGAGACGCATATATAATCAGATTGCTACTGGCACTATTGGGTTTGGAACTCTTTGCTGGCTGCTGAGGAGAGGACGGAGCGCTTATAGGAAAGCCTCCGAATGCTGTGATGTCGGTTCCTAAATCAATCAATCAATCAATCAATCAATCAATCCCTGTGTAGTCTCCAGAACAGTCACGGTGGTTTGGCTTTTGCTTAGTCTGTCACATACTCCTGCTCTCACTTCTCATTATTTCAAATGCTGTGATTTTGCTTTTACAAAGTCAATATTGTTGTCCATGACTCGTTTTAATTTCTATCAAGCCAGAAGTGTGTGCACTTTAAGGAACTAAGACTTTTTGACAGCACACCGACTCTCAAGCCAGGCCCTTTGTACCTCTTCGTTCCACCGGGGAAGTTGTTCCTAGCATGTCCTCCTGCTGTGTTGATTTCTGCGCTTATGACACTTTTTAAACTCACCACATGAAGGTTAGCACGGACAAATGGATAAGAGCGCTCATTCTAAAGTTTCCCGTATACTGATGCCGAGATAGCAGGTTCAACCGCTACACGGGTTAGTTGCATTAACGTGTTGACTTTATGACCTTGTGTTGGTTACGTAAATTACAAGTACCTCAGCAAGCGGGGTGGATTCGCCTGATGGCGAGGGACAATAGTAATAGGGATTGTTAACCTATAGAGACGAACAGTATAATATTAGATTTAATAATGAAGGACCGCCAATTTTGGAGATGGAGGTTCGAAATGTTCTTAAGCATATGAAAGCTGGCAAGGCCCCCGGTGCAGATAACATCACAACAGAAATGATTAAAGCTTTAGAAGAATTTGGAAATAGAGCAAGTCACCAGACTGCTGAACACATTATATGATGCAGGAGATATACCTCCTGAATTATGTAACTCTGTATTTATTGCAATCCCAAAGAAATCAGGAACCTTGGAATGTTATCAACATAGAACAATTAGTATAATGAGTCACATCACAAAGACTTTTGCTAAGAATTATCATGCAAACAGTGAGGAAGTAGATACAACCTGAAATAAGGGAAGAACAATGCGGGTTTGTAGAAGGAAAGGGTACAGTAAATGCTGTGTATATGCTGCGAACAGTTATTGAACGTGCTATAGAAGTAAACAAGGATATACATCTTTGCTTTATTGACTACACAAAGGCCTTTGATAGAGTTAGACATGTCAACATGGTGGATATGCTTACAGATCTACAAATTGATGGGAAAGACATTAGACTTATAAAAAAACATATATTGGAAACAACAAGCCGCAATAAGGTTTGATAATGAAGTGGGACAGTATCAGCCAATTAAGAGAGGTGTTAGGCAGGGATGTGTGATGTCTCCAGATCTTTTTTCCCTATACAGTGAAAATATTTTCAGAAATGTAGAGGATATTAATGGAATCAGCATTGGTGGAAGAAACATCAATAACATTAGATATGCATATGATACAGTATTAATTGCAGACAATGCGCAGGACCTGCAACAATTAGTAGATGTGGTTGTTGTACACAGTGAGCAACTGGGGTTACAATTAAATTGTAAAAAGACTCAGGTTATGGCCGTCACTAGGAAGAAAGAAGTGCCACAATGTAATATACAAGTAAATGGAAATATTCTTCAACAAGTCAATCGGTACAATTATCTTGGAACAGTAATAACATTTGATGGGAGATGCCTTGAAGAGATTAGAACAAGAATCGCCATGGCGAAAGTAGCCTTTAGCAAGATGAAAAACATTCTGACCAATAAAAAGATGTCAATTGAAACGAGAAAAAGAGTGTTGAGGGGATACATAGAGCCTGTTCTTTTGTATGGATGTGAAACTTGGACAATGAGCAGTCAAGCTGAAAAACATCTGATGGCTGCAGAAATGTGATTTCTGAGGAAAATGCAAAGAATACCATGGATAGACAGAAAAACCAATGACCAAGTACTACAGGAGACAAATGAACATCGTAAGCTGATTGGAGAGATTAGACGTAGACAGTCAAAATTTTTTGGACATGTTATGAGAAGAAATGGATTGGAGAACTTGGTGACAACTGGCAAGATCGAAGGAAACAGACCAAGAGGAAGACCGAGAGGAAAATACCTGGATGGCTTGGCCATATGGCATGGACGGGACAGGAACACTGAGCTGATCCACGACACTGGTGATCAAGTGAAATGGTGAGTCATGACCGCCCACGCTTTCCGGCATGGCACATGATTGATTGATTGAACCTATACGCAAACACCAATCCAGTGCATCAGAACAAATAGCTTGTATATGGAATAAAATTGCCAGTCTCATTTACGTACACCCGCAAGTACGGACGCATTCACTTCTCACATAAGCACATAATAAATACCCGCATACACACATAGACGCATACACACATACTCGATTAAGCGTACACGCACACACGCCTACACTCGCTAGTGCGCAAAGTGGTAAGAAGTCATGCAATCATACACACATACAGATATCCAGATATAAACAAGAACAGAGAGAGAGAGAGTAAGAGGCAAAGACCGATTTTGTTTTGGGTGGTGAAACCTTTCCTGTTGGTTTTCTCTTCTATTAAGTTGTTGCTTGACGGTAACACTGAACACGGTGTGGAATGCGTCTGGCCCTGCAGCCAGCAGGGTTAGGATCGGCTAGCCTCTCCCAGGAGGGGTGTAGAGCGAAAATTAGTAACCTGCCGATGACCCGCAGACTACACAAGTCAACCCCCACCTCCACGTGGTGCAGACCGGGCAACCATGACCGCGAGGTCATGGGCTAACGGGGCTATGGCTCGCCATAGGGAATGGACTCCCTGTGGTCAGATTAGTGTCCTAAACCTGCGACTGGCGTAGCAAGCCGGCAGGGGATCTTCATACCGCTCGTAGAAAAACTAAGAAGTATAAACGAGCTGAATATGAAGCCCATAATCGGGCACTCTCACGATGTTTATACTTCACCTCGACACCGCGAGGTACAAGAGGAACATGATGAGATGAGATGAGACTGATCAACCACTGAATGTAAAAATAAACAAATCAATGAAAGAGCTGAATGAATGAATGAATGAATGAATGAATGTATGAATGAATGAATGCATGAATGAATGAATGAATGAATGCAGGACTGAATGAATCAATGAAGGAATGACTCACTCGATGAAGGGCTAATTAAATCAATGAATGAATACATAAATCAATGAGGGACTGAATCCATCAAAGAAGGAATAAATAAATCAATGAAGGATTAAAGAGGGACTGAATGAATCAATAAAGGAATGAATTAAATAATGAAGAATTGAATGCATTAATGAAGGAATAAATCAACCAATGAAGGATTGCATGAATCAATGAACCATTGAAGGAATCAATGAAAGAATGAATGAATCAACGAATGACTGAATGAATCAATGAAAGAATGAATTATTCAATGAAAAAAATGAACTATTCAATCCAGAAATAAATAAATCAATGAAGGATTGGATGAATAACTAAATCAATGAATTTCTAATCGAATCAATGCAGAAATGAATAAATCAATGAATGTTTGAATCAATCAATGAAATACTGAATGGATCAATGAAGGACCGAATCGATCATTAGGGACTGAATGAATCAATAACGGAATGACTCAACCAATGAAGGACTGAATAAATCAATGAAATATTGAATCATCCAATGAATAAATAAATCAATAAATGAGGGACTGAATGAATCAATGCAGGAATGAATGAATCATTAAAGGATTGAATCAATCAATAAAGGGAAATATCAATCAATAAAGGACTGAATTAATCAAATTAAGAACTGAATGAATCAACAAAGGAATGAATCAATCAGTTAAGGAATAAATCAAGCAATGCAGAACTGAATGAATCATTAAATGTATGAATCAATCAATGAAGGCCTGCATTAATCGATGAAAGAATGAATCAATCAACGAAGGACTGATTAAATCAATGCAGAAATTAATGAACCATTGAAGGAATGAATGAATAAATTAAGGAATGGACCAAACAATGAAGAACTGAGTCAACAATGAAGGGTATAATCAATCAATGAAGGGCTGAATCAGTCAATGGAGGACTGAATGAATTAATGATGGATTGAATGAATTAGTAAAAGACAGAATAGATCAATTGGGGAATACGTGAATCAGTGATGGACTGCCTCCATAAATAAAGGAATTAATGAATCAATGAAAGTCTGAATCAGTCAATGAATGACTGAATGAATAAATGAAAAGCATTATGAATAAGTGAAGAAATAAATCAATCAATGAAAGACTGAATCGATCAATGCATGAATGAATCCATAATTGAAGGACCAAATGAATCAATGAATGAATGAATAAATGCATTAAGGACTAAAACAATCAACACAGGACCGAATCAATCAATGAAGGACTGCATGAATCAATGAAGGAAATAATCTATCAATGGATGACTGAATAGATCAACGAAGAACTAAATGAATCAATGAATGACTGAATCAATGAATGAATTAATTAATCAATCAATGAAGGAATGAATGAATCAATTAATGACTGGATGCATCAATGACGGAATGAGTAAATCAATGAAGGAATGAATGTGTCAATGAAGGAATGAATCAATCAATGAAGGGGTGGATGAATCAATGAAGGAGAGATGAATGAATCAATTAAGGGAGAATCAATCAATGAAACAATTAATGAATATAAAGACGGTTTTAAATTTGAGGCTGAAGTTTATTTAATTCAATAAATAAAGATAATCAGAAAAGCTGTGTGTGGTAACATAAAGGGAAACACTTGTAGAACATAAACCATCAACGCTCTCCTGACTACATCTCACACATACTACTATTCATATCTACAAGGTCTAGTCAATAGAGATTGCAATCGCCGTTGTATCTTCACCATCTCTGCCAGCGAGATTGCATGCATGACCAGAATACCTCGTTCTTTGTCACTAGTGGCATGCATAGCTGACAGTGCCATTGCTGAAAGCCCTACAGCGGCAGTATGTGTGGAGGTGACCATCTATTTTCCAGGTTAATCCAGTGCTGCCTGGCTCGTGACAGTCACCGTAGTAGTCCGGACAACCTGCCAGAATAAATCAGGTAGTAACATGTTAATTTGTTTAACTCAACCCGAGCGAGAAGCAGTAGATGAGTGACTACAATGCGTTTTCAAATGTCTGCCACTGTATAAAAATCCATAACTCAGTAACCAAAATGATGAAAATGATGAGATGTAACATATAACCTTATCATTATGTACACCAAACAAAAATATTTTTGTTCTGGAGATTGTGTAGCAGATCTCAATGTTTGTTTATATACTGTGTATAATTTACGGATCGTAGATGAAGTGTTTATTATGAAATGTATTCCATCTTTACATGGAAACGGCAGTGTTCAATAAAGAATACTCTCGGTGGTGCACGAGATTGCCATTATAAGAGGCACGTCACAATGTGGAACGGAAGCGTTCAGAGGTCGCTAACTGAATTTACGTGCATTACTGTAAAATAAGTTTATTAGCGTGTGAATTCAACACATTTTCGCCAAAACAGCAAAGAAATTTCGCCGCTTCCAATAATTTCAGTTGTTTAAGGACCCATCAAAGAGATATTCGTAGGGTGGGAGTAAATATAAGACGGCATAACACATTTCATAACGATGCAACAGATACTATGAAAACAGGGAACGTGAATGAGGGAAAACATTTGTGAACGCACTATACAAGGTGTTGCTAACGCTACCGTTTCAGTAGCCACCTGTTCGAAACCAGTAAGAAGCAAACATGTCCTATTCATTGCCTGCTCGTCTGTAGTAAATTCAGAGTAAAATCAGGACCAGGAAAGTTATTGTGTGGGGAAATCAGACCGTCGGGATAGTTACCACATTATCCACAGTTTTTGAGTTTCGAGTTTTATAAAAATACTGAACTGCACCACGTATCCAAGAGGTATCATGGCGTGCTATGCGACTTGTTTGTATACACTTGAAGTACACGTTCATTTACTGAGAAAGTGTACATTCATATACAGGTAACGTATATAAATAGTGAAAGCAGACATTCATATGCAGTGACAGTACACATTCATACACAGTGAAAGTGCACATTCATATACAATGAAAGTACACCTTCATATACAGTGAAAGTACACATTCATATACAGTGAAAGTACAAGTTCACATACAATGAAAGTACACATTAATAAACACTGAAAGTACACGTTCATAGACATTGAAATGCAAGTTCATGAAAAGTGACCGTACACATTCATATACAGAGAATGTACACATTCATATACATTGAAGGCAAAAGTTCATACACAATGCAAGTAAATATTCACATACAGTTAAAAGTACACATTCATACACAGTGAAAGTACACGTTCATAAACAGTGAAAGTACACATTCATATACATTGAAAGTAAAACTTCATGCACAGTTAAAGTAAACATTCATATACAGTGAAAATGCACGTTCACATACACTGGAAGTACATGTTCAGATACAGTGAAAATGCACCTTCATATACAGTGAACGTACACATTTATATACAGTGAAAGTGTACCTTTATATACAGTGGAAGTACACGTTCAGATACAGTGAAAATGCACCTTCATATACAGTGAACGGAAACGTTTATATACAGTGAAAGTGTACCTTTATATACAGTGGAAGTACGCGTACTGATACAGTGAAAGTGCACGTTCACATACAGTGAAAGTACTCGTTCATAAACTGTGAAAGTACACGTGTATACGTAGTGTAATTACTCGTTCTTATGCAGTTGCAGTACACTTTAATATTCAGTGGAAATATTCGTTTATACACAGTGAAAGTACACGTTTATTTATATACTGTGGAAGTACTTTTTCATATACATTGATAGTACACGATTATTTACAGTGGGATTACACGTTTACATATAGTGAAAGTACACGTTTATATACAGTGAAAGTACACATTTATATACAGCGATAGTGCACGTTCATATACAGTGGAAACACATGATCGCATTTAGTGAAAATTAAACAATCACATAAGTTAAGAAAGTACAACACGCATATATAGTAAACAGAAGACTCTCATAAACAAAGAAGTAACGCACTCATATAATTACAAGTGCACTTATCGTATATGTGAGGACAGTACAGGACACAATTACCGTGAAAGTAAAACGCTCATATATATTGAAAATCATTTTCATTGACACCTTGCCGTCTTGGCAGACGATAGTTTGTTGCATTGTGCTTCAAAAAAGCTTAATAACTACAACCCATGGCGGTAGCGAATGTGACTGATAATGCCAATTCAGCGCTGTAAATGTTTGTCCACAGTGAACATACTGCCATTTCCACCAGCATGCACCATCTTATGTCTCGCGTGCTCGGTTTGTGATTTATCTGCATTTTTTCCTTTGTCTTTATTGCATGTCTGATATTTGCCGTCCATGCAACACGTTCAGCGGCGACTTGCTCCCAATGTGCATTATCAATGTCTATATCAGTCATGTCCCACATACACACATCTTTGTATCGTAGTACAACCCTGAGATCTCCTACCCACCTGTAATTCACCAAAAAAGACGTCCTTTGACATTCTACCATCATCCATCCTCCTAAGATATCCTATCTATCTAAGTCAACGAAGAATGAGCATGGAATATGCCGACACACAACCTGACCTTTCCAATAATACAGTATTTGTGATTTTGTCTTGCCACTTAATACCAAGCAATTTTGGCAGACACCGCATATGAAAGCTGTATACACGTTTCTCTTGGTTATGTTAAAGTCTGCCATGCTCGACATTCTGGACAAGAAATGTGAAATCAACAAAAGCAGGGCAAGAAATAAGATTAAGAGCCGCTTGGTGGGACAATAAATTAAAGACAGCTTATTCAGAAAGAAGATAACATATAAAAATGGATTACATTTCTGTCTGAACAAGACTATGTTTCATATAGAATAGCACAGGGAAATACCAAACAAACAATTAGTTAGTTAGTTAGTCGAGGTTCCAACTTCACGGAAACGGGTCGTCCCCATAATGCTCCATTCCCATACTAGCGAATATCACACAAAATGCTCCCCACTGTCCAATGTGAAAAGTGGATTAGACGGGAGTCTCGGCAATCCAACAATCCCGCACAGGTACACTGTGCATAATGCCTCCGTCAGAATGTCAACACAAAATTCATCCACGAATACCACAGTTCATCGTCGATGGACTCGGCAGTCACCAGAAAGACCTCATTGACCCGGGTTTTCTCACATGGCTCGGTCTCCAATCGCAGGGCGACCCGCCGAAAGTGTCGCACAAAGTACGAACTACGCAGCTTCAGCGCCGACTCCCAGGAGTCCTCCGAAAAATGCACTCGTGAATTAAACAATTGAAACAAACAATTGATTCATCTGAAAATGAATTCTGGCGAATATACGGTGAACAGGTGGCAACCTTCAGCATAGACTACACAAGAGAATTTTACAAACTATCAACAATATGAAAAATAGAGTTGCATGCTACAACCTAACCACCATCATAAAAAGGGGTCTAACAACACAGACTAGCATAGAAAGCAGAATACGTTCAAGAAAAACTTAACCACACAGATAGCATAGACAACCCGGACTGTGTGCCTAAAAGCTGTGAACAATAAGAACCCAGCTCCATACTAGCAGAAGTAAATTCGTTTACACAGAAAAGTCCGAAAAATGATATTTCTTTGACAAATCTTCGTTAGGTGGCTCATTAAACTAATAGATCGATGTTGATCACATTCCAATGCTCCTGATTTCTTTGGGATTGCAATAAATATAGAATTACATAATTCAGGAGGTATGTCTCCAGTATCAGCAATCTGGTATCTTGGTCTGTTCCATATTCTTGTAAGGCATTGATAATTTATATTTTGATGTTTTCTGAACCTGTGGTCTTGCCAGTTTGCATATGGTTAACATCATTCTGAACCCCCATCTTCAAAATCGATGATCCTTCATTACTATTTCGAATATCATACTGTTTGTTCTCTGGTATCATCATATTCCACATAATCTGATCATACATGTAAATTCTGATCTTTATCTAGTATGCATTTTCCATCTTTTTTTTCTTTTTTTAGGCAGCCTGTTAATGTGCGTGTTCTTTTATTAGTCGCATCTCATCTCATCAGGTTCCTTGTGTACTTTGCGATGTCTAAGTTAAGCATAAACAACACGAGAGTGTCCGTTTATTGAATTCATATTTCGAAATTCCCATTGACTCTGTAATTCCCTCTGTCCATCGTTTACGTGGCCGGCCTATTTCTCTGCTTCCATCTGGTCTGTACATCATGGCTTGTTGAATTATACTGTTAGTTGGTAATCTAGTTATTTAGCCAAATCATTTAACCTGCTGACTTTTGGTAAAATCTAGCACTGCTATAACCCCCCACTTTAGCCCTGATGTCTTTATTTTTGATCATCTCTCTTCTTGATACATTGAGTATTCTTCCCAGGAATCTCATTTATGTTGTGATTTTTCTTTTCAAGTTTTCTTTCATCGTCCAGGTTTGGCATTGATAGCACAGAGATGATAGGAAGATTCTGTTGTAGAATGCTTTCTTAGTAGTTATTGATACGTGTTTGTTCTTTAGTATTGGTGACATTTGTCCATTGAGATGGTTTTCATTATTGCATGTTCGATCTCGTCTACTGATTTGCCAGTTGATGGTATTATACTTCCTTGGTACTTGAATCTCTTTATTTGATTCAGGAAGTGTTCTTCTAGATGAATGTTTGGTTAAAGTTCTTTTATTAGCAATGTCTTGAATTATTGTGTGTATTAATTTAGTACTATTACGGTTGTGTTGTTTTTCAATGTCTATGCAATTTTACACAATGTTCTGACTTTACTGTGAATCTCTTCATATTTGTCAGGATTAATCTGTTGTGACTTCTTGTTTCCATTAGTTGTAAAAGTATATTTCCTTGTCATTTTTCAATGTACACATATCATACTTAGTGTTTCCTGGTGCATATTTATCTTTCTTTAACTTTACCCTCAATGTGCGTGTAAGTAATATGTGATCATTGTAACCGTCTGCATTGGGAAGTGTTTTTTTTTTTTTTGTATTTGCGATTGTTAAGACATTTAGAAACCTTCTTTCAGTCAGGATGTATTCAATCTTGTTTCTAATCCTGCTGTCAGGAATTCTCCGTGTCCATAATCTTCTAGAATGTTGCTTAAACCTTGCGTTTTGAACAATCATTTCCTGCTCTTTTGCCCATTATGTAAACACGTATCCTCTTTTGTTTCGTTCTCTCAAACCATGTGTGCCTCCTGTGCATCAATCGCCTTGATTTCCTACTTTCGTATTGAAGTAACCAATTATGACAATTATTTAGGAATTTTTACATGCCATTAAATCATTCCCCATGTCATTATAACATTCCTATATGACATCTTTAATGATGTCTTCTGTTGGGGCACGTATTAGACCCTCGTTTATTATAAAAGTTCTGACGATTAATTTCACCAATAGAACCCTGTCTGACACTGCCCAATATAATTTATCATATTTTGATGTTTGCAGATTTAAGACAATTGCTAAACCTCTTTGTCTTTTTTCTCCTCCATAATAAATAATCTTAAAATCATCCCCTGTCTTAATCCTTGTTCTTTCCATCTCGCCCCATACATTCCTAATATATTAATATTCCACCATCTGTCGTCCGTGGTTTCTTGATAATGGAAGGAAATCAGCGCACCCTCCCAGAAAAACATAAAAACAGCTTCCTCTGGAGAAAAAAAACGATACATCGTCGCCAATTTTATTGGAAATATACACCAAGAGACATATAATTTGAACTACGTGCATTGAAGAGTGAGGAGATAAAAGACCAATTCACCATATAGTTAAAGAACATATATGTTGCATTTTCCAATCTGAACATTGTATTTCACGATTTTAGTGGACAATGGGTTATATTAAAGAAATCAGTCAGTCAAGCTGCAGAAACAACTACCCCAAAAATGAAGATGATGGCAGGAACGAAATGGATGATAGAAGACATCTTACACCACATGGAAATCGGAAGAAATAACAACAATATTCTTTTCATTACTCGCATCATGTTTTCCAGCTTACTATCCTGCGTAAGTGTCCTCGTATTTCATGTATCCATGACACAAGCAATCAATCAGGCACCGTCTCAACAATGAAGGGTGGCTATAACATATATACTCTTGTCTAAATCTTGCTCGCTTGCCGTCAACCTTACCAGCCAGTATAGTTTGGGGGGGGGGGTGTGTGTGTTTTGTTTTGTTTTGTTATTGTTTTGTTTAAATATATATATATATATATATATATATACGTTAAGACTTGCAAGAAGGCCGAAATATTGCACTTTTTTACTTGTATTTCTTTCATAACTCTCTATTGATTCCTGGTTGTTATAGAACCTCTGTATTTGATTGTTCTTGTTTTCTTGAAAGACAACATAATCTTACATACATCCTCATCTCCAGGGCTTCTATTCGACTTTCTAATTGCCCAGGCTTGGCAAACAAACAAACGATGCCATGCTATCCATGTCTCTTATTGAACTTTAAATCATGGTGTGTTGGTATTAGCAAAACTAAATTCCACACACGTCTCTGCATACAGTACCTGAATGAACCACATATTCAGAACAAATGCCCAGAAGGAATGGACGAAAGACACACATTTAACCTACGCGTTCTCGTCAATTCAGTCCAATACCAGGCTCCGTCATTTCTCCAAGACGTCCTGCACTTGTAAGTTCTACAGTAGCGCTCGAAGATTTGTTCCCGATCGTAACACGACCCATTAAAACTACATCCTGCACCATGACAACCGCTTCAAGTAAGTTTCATTTTTTTATCAGACATTATCATTTAATCTGTCTGTCTGTCTGTCTGTCTGTCGTCTCTCTCTCTCTCTCTCTCTCTCTCTCTCTCTCTCTCTCTCTCTCTCTCTCTCTCTCTCTCTCTCTCTCTCTCTCTCTCTCTTTCTCTCTCTCTCTGTCATCACCTCCATCGTCATACTGCTAGTGGCCATACAGTTTGTACTCTGGCTTCTTGAATGAATCGACGCACTGAGCACACCATGAACGCTCACACACCACAATGCTGCTGTATATGATATTCATATGTATAGAAAAGCATATAGGTATATTCTGAATGTCCACTGATACGCGGGTTGACCTCTGCATTGGCAGCTGCAGGATTCAGCTCTCAGCACCTTCTATCAAGCTTGACAATGCAGATAAGGTGCAATTAAGCCATGGAAACAGAGGCACATATGTTCTGCCAAAGTTAATATTGGTAAGACTACAGACCTCCCTGAAATATCTTCCGCCAACCCCATGTATGATGTGCGCATTTTTAGCCTGTCACCCTGTCTTGATCCTGTTGTAAGAATATTGATCGTTTTGTAACATTAAATACAATACTTATGTATTATTCACTTTTAAAGGATTTTATTTTCATTTGGAAGATTCCGGTTTCAAGATGGCGACGGACGGTCGTGTTGTTTTGTGATCGTTAACTTTTTCGCGTAGGAGATGGATTTATTCATCTCTTGCGTGTAATTTGTGTGCCAGGATGTAAAACCAGGAGTTTCATCTCAAGATCTGCGCCGATGCTACAGAGTTTCGTGCATTGAGCGAAGCAATCCTTGAGTGAATTTTTCGCAGCGTGAGTGGTTCTGTGGTTTTCGGTTTTTCAACATAGCTGAACAACGTGTGTTCTCTGAGCGGTGGGCAGTCAACCTAACAAGGCGACGTGGGCGCCGGGCAGTCCGCAAACGACAAGTTAAGCCTCAAAAATATCCGTATTCTGTATTGGAACTGTGCCAGCGTAAAACAACGGGGCCCTATTCTAGAAAACCTGGTTTACATGAAGGAAATTGTAGCGCTCCGTGAGACGAGACTGGGTGATCAGTTACTCCGAATTGCCGGCATAAAATGTTTCTACAACAGACGACATCTGGGAATGGCGATTCTAATTCGCGACAGCATGGTGGCGTCAGAGCTAAACAAGTCCATTTGGTACAGCGACGATATACAAATACAGGGTGTAAGAGTTCAGTCCAGTCTACCATTCGTGTTGGTTAATGTTTATGCCCGCAACGCTAGTATGGATTCCCAGAAGTAGCAGTGCTTACGTGACATATTAGGTCATAGAGAAATGTTATTTTCTGTGGCGATTTCAACGCTAAAGGCAGATCATGGGGAAACATTTCCACCAACACATAGGGGGGGAAGCTCGAGACTGCACTTGACACCATTGGCCTGTTGAGGACAGTGCTATTGATCTGGCGCTGGTTTCTCCTTCACTCATTACAGTGTGTAGACGGGATGTCCTATGACACCACGGCAGCGACCACCACCCTTGCAGCATAATGGTGGAGAAAGGCAGAACATGTAGCACAAGGTAACGGTCAAGACTTTCCAGTATAACAGTACAGGGCAAGATGTGGTGAGTAAAATAAAACGTGACAAGCGCAGAAAGCTTCAGGGCAGGGGAAAAAAGCTGGGAGCAGCCACCTTGGTGGAATTTCGCGGTGGAGAAGGCTTGGGTGGATAAGCGTAGTGCTGTAAGGAGATGGCAAAATGTCAAGAAGAACAGAGCTGACCATCCTAGTCCCTGCATGCACTTAGAAAGAGAGATGCACACAAAATTAAGCTATTTCAAAATACTGGTCAAGGTGGTTAAAAGTGAAAAATGGGCAGATGTGTGTCAAAGAGTAAATCAAATCAAATCAAATCAAATCAACTTTATTACGGTCGCAAATTAGGCGCGCAGGCCCGTCTTACATTCGGCCCTTCCAATAACTCGTCTTTCGTTCATCAAGAGCATTATACATTTACATAGGAAGAAAAATAAACATTGTGAAATGAATGTTGTAAACATAAACAAGGCTAATTACCATGTTATGAGGCCCATCTTCCACATTTCCATACATCACCTCACCCACACAACACCCCCACCTACCCACACACACGCGCACCAAGGGACACATACACACCCCCACCTACCCACACACACGCACACCAAGGGACACATACAAACCCCACCAACCGACCCATCCCCCTCCCGCACATCCCCCACCCACACACACTGCCCTCACCTGATCCCCCAACCAAAACACACTCGCCACCCACAAACATTCCCCCACCAACCCACACATCTCACGCCCATCCACATACACATCCTAACCCATACATCCTCTCCCCACCCACACCTCAAACCACCCATCCCCCAGCCACATCTCCATCGACAACATATTCCCCACCCATGCACACAATCCCCCACCAACCCACACATCGCAAATCCACTGACACATCCCCAAACCATACACACACATCGCCACCAACTGACATGTCCCTACCCCCCCCCCCCACACACACACACACATCTCCCTAACCACCCATACATCCCCAATCCACTCACACACACACCCCACCACCCACACATACAACTTCCACCCACCCACACATGCTATAACGTAATTCCCCACCACACATCACATACACCCCCTACCACGCACTATTCCCAACCCACGCACCACACACATATCCCTCACCAACACATCCCCACACATAACCCCCACCCAGATACCAGACAATATTCCCACCCATACACACACAGATACCCTTACCCATCCACCCCACATACCCCCACTCACACACCACAAAAATCCCCCATCCACACACACATACCTCACCCACACAATATCCCCAACCAACACACCACACACCTCTCCCCACCCACACACGCATTCCCTACCCGTCCACCAACACACACTCACTCACGCATACATCCTCCACTACGCACACACACACATCCCCCACCCACCCACCCCAACCAAACATCTCTCGATCACAATACCCCTACCCACACACATACTCCACCCACTCATACATCCCACCCCGACACATACAACTCCCTCACCCACCTACACATCCCTAAGCCACTCACACACACCCACCCACACATTCCCCATCCACACACACACATCTCCCACCCACACACCCCCACATACTTCCCCCAACCACCACAATCCCCTACTCACCCACACATATACCCCACCCATACGCACATTCCCCGCACCCATCACACACATCCCCCACACCACACACTATCCTCCACCAATACCACCACAAACATAACCTCCACCCACACATCATTCACACATCCCCCACCAACACACCGCACACATATCTCAAACCCACACACCATACACTTCTCCCCACCCGCCCTTGCATCCCCAATCCACCCAACACAATCCCCTACCAACACAACCCCGCCTCCCACACATACTTCCTCAAACCATGCACACATCTCCACCCACATAAACACACATCCCCGAGTAAACAAAGACAAGTCACTGAAATTGTTCTGGCGACTACATAAAAGCATAAGTGGGGTAGTCAAGGATAAGAGCATTTCTGACTACCAAGGTGCTGACCTCATCTGGCAGAGGACTGACGAGAACAAGGACTGACGAGAACCTGCGAGAATGTAAATACGCCGCCCGGGCCCGAGCGCACCCGTTAGAATGCTTCGCCGTGTTACACGCTAATTCAAGAAGCCGACACTGGCGCTATCTACACACGGAGCCACTAGCTCGACTCATCATCCAGCGCGGTCCCCAAATCCTAGAGGAGGTAATCCCCAAAGGATAGGGAAGAGCGGGGGAGACAAACAATCACGTGGAGCTCTTCCGAGGGCTAGACGGTCCGATCGTAGAGAGGCTCATGCCCCACCTCGAGGCATTGAGGTCAACCTTTTATCTGCGGTACGCCTACACCTATCGATTCCGAAACATCGAAAACAGAGTCGTCATGATGTACCACAAAACCCTACGCGGGTCCCGTAATTTGATAAACCACACTGCAACAGCCGCAGAGTGGTTGGCAGAGCGTGATGAGATCCAGTTCGACACCAGCCAAATCGACCGCCCAGCACCAAGTGGGTCTTTGTAAGGTGGGTTCAAGTCGAGGTGAAGGCGATCCTCACTCCCCAGGTTCTGTTGGGGGCAGAGCGACTGCCGGACTGGCTGCGGTACAAGCAGGGGATGTACGCGTTGGACACATACAACGACAACCTCTGTCTGTTCCGATGCCTAGCCGTCCACTACGGCGCAAGGCCACAACGTTGCACCGCCGCAGCCCGGCAGCTGGCACAAAGGGTGTGGGGCACTGACACCCCAGACAAGCGAGGCTTGGTTTCGTTCAAAGTGTTTGAGGAGAGGTTGAAGTTAGGGATCCGCGTCTACGAGCCAACGGAAGAGAGGGTGTGGCGGTTGGTAAGGCGGCCCGCGAACTACGAGCGCGTCGGCACCAAGCTGATGACGATTGGGGTTTATGAAAATCACGCCTTCCTGATTCACCAAAGCTGGCGAAGCTCTTTTAGTGCCAGCATTGCAATCATCGCTTCACCTAGGCCTGTCATCTCCAGCGCCATGCTGACCGCTGCAGCAGAGGGGAAACCAAGATCCTCTGTCCATGGAAGGAGGTTGAGCGGCAGCAGTCGGCATACGAGAAAGTTTTCTACCCCCAAAACATCGCCAGCCGCTGCTCCATCCTATATTTAGAGCACATGGCCGAACAATCAGGGCGCCACATCCACTACTCATACTGCGGGCACGGGGGAGAGCGATGGATCGTTGACGGTTTGGTGGATGGCTACGACCCCACCACCCACACGGTGTACCAATATCACGGCTGCCACTGGCATGGGTGTCCCACCCACAGTTTGGCCCCCAACGCCGACGAGCTGTATCAGAAAACCCCCACCGCGGAGAGAAAATAAAGGCCTCTGGCTACAATCTGGTGTTAGTGTGGGAGTGTGAGCGACCGCCTCTGTCTCTCGCCCCAATGCCTCAGGTGCAGACGGTGGTCTACCTTCATGCGATCTTTTATGACTTCGAAGCCTGACACGACAAGGCTCAAGCCCAGCGCCCTACCCCCGATCTCACCTACGAGGGCCATCAGATTGCGATATCCGTTTCGGTGGGGGACACCGTGGAGGAGTAGCCGACCCACCTGAGAAACGGAGACCCAAATACCTTGATATCCGAATTCATGGCAGACCTGCGTCGGCGCGCAACCACGATACGAGCCGAGATGGAAGCGTGTTACCTCCCGGAAGACCTGGATAAACTGTAGCCACAACTGCATAAGAAAATGCTTGAGTGGTGTGGGCCAGTCCCTGTGTTGGGCTTCAACTCAGGCCGGTACGACCTTAACCTAATCAAGGAAAACGTCGTAGCGGAGCTAGCAGGCACCTGCCGGAAGATCAACGTGGCCGCACAAGGGACTAAGACAATGTTCCTCGTCACACCTGAGTTCAAGTTCCTTGATATTCTCAGCTTCGAGGCCCCGGCACCAGGTACAATGAATGGATGCGCGCCTATGGCTGCACAGCGACCAAGTCGTAGCTGCCGTATGAATGGCTCGACACACTTGAGAAGCTGAACTACCCAGGTCTGCCAGACTACCCCTCGTGGTATTCTAGCCTAAATTGTGGATACGTGTTCACGCTGGAGGAGTGGAGGAGTTGCAAGCGTCTCTTCAAGGAAAAAGGAATGACTACGTTTGGTGACTGGTTGAAGTACTACAACAACCTCGACGTCGATCCAGGCATCGAGGCATTAGGGAAGATAAAGGCCTTCTACGGAGAGCGGGAAATCGACATATTCAAAGACGCGTGCAGCCTCCCTGGGGTGTCCCTACGATACCTTCTCAGAGGAACCAAGGCTGGTGAGCTGTATGCCCCAGGAGTGGAGGCTTACCCACTCCTAACGGCAGCGGTGACGGGAGGGCCGTCGCTAGTATTCACCAGGTACCACGAAGCGGGGGTCACCAGAATCCGTTCACATCAATACCCAAAGGTGAAGCTGTGCAGGACCGCAAAATGGTACGACTCTAACGCTCTCTACCTCGGCACCATGGATATAGACATGCCGTGTGGGAAAGAGCGAGTGCTCCACGCAGAAAACCCCCAAAGAAGTATCCCCCAAGATCTCGCAGCAGGTGTTAAAAGGCCAGCTGTTTGGATTTGTCAAGTGTAAAATCTCCACCCCCAAAGCCTTGTGGCCAAAGTTCGAAGAAATGACACCCCTCTTTATGAACCAGGCAGTACCGGAGGCCTTAATAGCGCCAGAGATGTTGGAATACCTAAAACGCACCGGCCGCCAGCGGTCGGGGTGTAAGAAACTGCTGGGCCTCCTTGAGGCCGACGGAATCTTGCTGTACACCCCGCTGTTGAAATGGTATCTAGAACACGGACACGAGCTTGAGGCGGTCTATGCACTCATGTTGAGCAAGTAACCGAAGCGGGCCGCCTCGGGGATGTGGACAAAGCGAAGGTTATGCTGGCCGCGGCTATGAAGCTTCAAGACAATTCAGCATACGGGAAGCTCAACGAGGCACTCGAGTGCCACACCAACACCAGCTACACCCGAGACGAAAAAAACAGTGGATCAAGCACTAAGTTTCGCCTGGTTTGACGACCTCACAGAGATATGCGACGCATACGAGATCAAATCGCGTAAGCCACGTGTGATCACCAAGCGTCCTTTCCAGGTAGACATCGCCGTGTATCAACTGGCCAAGCTCCGCATCTTAGAATGCTACCATGACTTCCTTGACCGGTTCGTAGTTCGCATGGACTCTGTGGTCATGCAGATGGACACCGACAGCCTCTACATCGCGCTGAGCACCCTCAACCTCGAGGAGGCCTTAAAGCCTGAGATGAAAGAGGAGTTCAGCAGTGTGAAGAGGTAGTGGCTTGCCTGGGAAAAATGGAGCGGGCGAACCCCCGACATCTTCAAGACCGAGTTTGAGGGGATTCGAGGCATCGCACTCTGCAGCAAATGCTACATCTTCGACGGGGACGGGAACCCGAAGTTCTCGTGCAAGAGGGTGGGGAAAAGGCAGAACACCATGACTTGAGCGAGATACAAAGCCGCCTTAGAGGGGTTCATAGACAGAGTGGAGAAACGAGGGATGCGCATGCATAACGGGCAGATGGCCAGCTACCAACAAGGCAAGCTGGGCCTCAGCGCGTATTATGACAAACAGTATGTCTTACCCGACGGTATCCACACGCAGCCTTTCGAGTACCGCAAGGTCGCCGCGGAGTGAGCCCTCACCGTTTAGGGAGGATCCGGTCAGGAGGCATTTGGGTGTCGGGAGGAAGAATCATCAGTTCTGCGCGAACAAAGCCTCGAGCAGGCCCATCCTCCATGAAGTACATCGCAGGCCGCCCATCTTTACGAATCCGGTGTACTGTTAATGACCACGAAGGATCAGTCGCCCGGCGCCGGCCACCTTCAAGCTCATGCTCCCCAGACGAGCTTGCATACAGATACCGAACTAGAGCATCAGACGGAATTACAGGCTTCTTGAGGCCGATAGCGTGGTGAGCTGGAGCGGTCGGCATATGAGATACAGAAGTGTCCTTAATGGCATCAACCGACTTCCGACCCGTCAAACGTGTCACCTCACCGTTAAGCGCCGCGACCACCTGAGGGAGAGCCTGAACCCACTCAAATGAACGTTCAGGGGACCCTCGAGCTGCCAATAATAGCTCTTGGGCGTATTGGGCGCCGAACAGTCTCTCTACCAGAGTGCGATTGAACCTCTCGACGATTGGCTGCTGCCGGTGATTCCCAGCTTATCCGCGTCGTATCTGTGTCTTATGCTTTGCTGCCAGCTGGCTCACGGCACAAATAAACTCACGCCCCGGGTCAATCCGCAGAAGATGTGGCCATTTGAGTGGCCCGCGTTTGTAAATTCGCTCAGGGGCCAAAGCCACCCCTTCGCTGCTCTTGTCAGTCAAAGCCTCTGCTTCCTTAAACCGTGAGGCAACATCCATAACCGTCAAGGCATACTTAAATGTCTTACGAGCAACCTGGTCATGTGGTAGGTAGAGCAAAACAGCCTGATGGACGGCATTCAGTCTATCTTCATAAATAGATGGCCGCGGAATATAACGAGGAGCGGGTAAATAGATCTGAAAAATAGCTTGCTTCTTGAGCCAGTCTCGGGCAACATCCTCTGAAACATGAGCTGCAGCAGCGAGCTTTTTAATGGCCGCCAAGCCTTTCGAATAGCCCTGAGGGCTGTTGTAAATGTCCGCCAGATATTTCATTTGTTACTTGGTAGCAGCGGTCAATCTCAGCCTGAATATCATCTTGCGAGATTTACTCTATGTGTAGTACATCGTTTGTGGTCATTTGTGTGAATGATAGTCGCTTTGGATCATATACACCACCTTGGCCGTCATTCAGGACGTGATAACCACTGTTCGTCCAGTAAATGTATACTACCCGCAACCTGTTATTCCTCCCAAGCCGTCTCCAGTTATCATTCTGGGAAATCCCAAATTCCGCGCATATTCGCTGATAGGCTCTTACATCGTAGGGATTTTCAAAGGCGGTCCAACCCTGGTCTTGTGGTAGAGCCACATGCATTTCTTTGAGGCAAGCTATTTTTCAGATCTATTTACCCGCTCCTCGTTATATTCCGCGGCCATCTATTTATGAAGATAGACTGAATGCCGTCCATCAGGCTGTTTTGCTCTACCTACCACATGACCAGGTTGCTCGTAAGACATTTAAGTATGCCTTGACGGTTATGGATGTTGCCTCACGGTTTAAGGAAGGCTCTTGTGGTAGAGCCACATGCATTTCTTTGAGGGTTCGACGAATCTGGAGGGTCGGACAGATGCTCCTGCGCGGACACCCCACACCCCGCCGTGGCACACTATACAGCGAAGTTGAGTTGGTTTTGCCAGAATTGCATCGGATTGATGTACCAGGCGTGTACGATCTGGTCTGACTCCACGTATGGCAACCGGCATTTTTCAAACACATTGAGGAACTGTGTCTGAAAGGCTCCTCAGAGGTTGACCTGTATGTAAACCTTCGTGAGATCATTTATTTGCGCAAACGGGTATACCCCACCCGCCGAGTATTTGGCGTCCTTGTTGAACTCGTAAGCGGTCATTATTATTAGCTGTGCTAATATGTATCTTAGATTTAGCAAAGTCCAACATGGGGAACCCATCCTCCTCAACCCGGTCCTACACAATCTTGATGGTGACCTAGAGGTGGCTATCGTGGAATTTTTGTTCTAATCCGCGTGGGTTAATATTTCCGAGAAGCTGAAAAACAATTGGTTTAAATATGGTGACGAAGTTGTTACTATCCCCGACGGGTATTATGATGTCTGTGCTCTCAACAAGCAATTCGTTGAGCCACGGAACTCTCTCTTGCTCTTAACCCAGCAACTGGTCTTGTGAGTCTCGGTGGTGTAAAGTCGGGGGTGGCCTTAGGGTGGAGAGGGCTAGGTGGGGTTCTTGGGATCGGCTCAGACGAGAGAAGTAGATGGTTCAATGAGATGTTTACATTCTATGCGACGAAGTTTCCTAACATTATCATATATAAGGAGTTGTGCATTCATCTCTAGGGTCTATCATCATATGAAAACCATCATACTTCGCTTCCCTCCATACTCCTCCGGGTTGTACCCGTTAAAAAAGAGGAATGTAATCAAGAGAGACATGAGATTGTCTCTGTGCCTCATTATAAAAAGCTAGAAACTGGAACCCTCAGCAACATTAGACTTTCAGTCTGTGATGAAAAGGGTGGCAACGTGCCACTGGCATATCTAAGCTGCGTGCTCCATATCAGACAGGGTTGCTCTGTCAGGTATTTACCGTCCTTATTGAACTCGTAAGTGGCCATTAGACGTGCTAATATGTATATAACGTTATGCAACATTCAACATGGGGAAACCATCCCCTCAACCTATTCCGAGACAATTGTGATGGTGGTCTGGAGGTGGCTCTTGTGTAATTGTTGTTCTATCCCGCGTGGGTAAATATTTCCGAGAAGCGGGGCAATAAGTGGGTCGCTTTTCAAAACGAGAAGGCTACTATCCCAGATGGATATTATGATGTTTGAACAGTCAACACACAGATCTTTGAGCCTCGGAAGTTTTCTCGGATGCTAAACCCTGCAACATGTCTCGTAAGTCTTAGCGGTGGTAAGATGAGTTATTTCTTTCACCGTGGAGCGCTGGGCAAGGCTCTTGGGTTCCTACACAGCTTCGGTCAGGATCCAAACGCTGCAGTATTTACCGGGCAGATGTTTCCTAACCTTATCATATATAAAGAGTTGTAAATTCATCTCGAAGGGCTGTCGTCATATGAGAACCGTCATATTTCGCTTCCCTCCACACTCCTCGGGGCTGTTCCCGTTAAAAATGTGGAATGTAATCAAGCGAAATACGAGATTTTCTCTGTCCCATATTATAAGAAGTTGGATACTGCAACTCTAAGCGATATTACACTTTCGGTCAGAGATGAAAAGGGTGACGACTTACCGCTGGCATATCTAAGTTGCGTACTCCACATCAAACAACGCAATGGCTGATTCAGAAGGTCCAGGAAAACATCGCCCAAGAGCATGCTCTACCCTAACCTTTGCTGATTTGGCCGACACTATTGGGTGGCGGGAGCCGGGTCATAATTACAAGATCTATGGCCTCCAGCTCACTCCCGAGGGGGTCTGTGCTCGTGCCGCCATAGACCATCCCGACGACGATGACTGGGATCTGCAGCTTGAGCTTCGCACGGGATATACTCACCTCGATCCCAATGGGATACTTCTCAGGTTAACCAACATGGGCAAAGCGTTTGTGAGTTATCAGGCCTGCAAGACGGTCATACGCCCCAACAAGTCTCCTGTTGTGACCTACCAGTCGTTTCTGAAAATGCAGTGCGTCAAGCCTCTCTTCTATGCAGTAGCGGTGACTGAGGCTAAAGCACAGGGGAGTAGATACTGTTTGAAGGCCGCTACATAGTTTAAAGCCGACCTTGATATGCTAGGTAAGCCTCCTAAAGAGTCAACCATCTATCTCGAGTTAGCTATTGGGGCTGCGGCGCAGACTGAGGTTGTCCCAGGCCTTCTTGGGGTCTCACTTAAATGGAGTGCGTCAACGTCCCCCAGGCATGTTGTTCTCGTAATCACTTCCGCGGCCAACGGGACGTAGGTGGCCCGGGCAACAGAGACGGACATTATAGTAGAGCTCGGTGAGGTTGCGGTAGATGAAACCATTTTTAATATCGTTACTGCTTTTGTACTGCTTTTGTTCACTACAGGGCCGGTTAGCACCGTTCGCATTGAACATTTAATATCACAGTTGAAGAAGTAGGAATAAATTTGATGCGAAAAGAATAATGTCGCTCTATCCGTCATTTGATACTAGTGACGGCGGTACCTATCGCATTCAAGAGATTACCCGTCTTCGGAAGTCTCTGGAAGATGAAAGGGACAAACTGGCGGCACTGTATAAAAAATATCGGCGTGCCGTTAATGCATTAGAAGCTGTGGACAGCGTGATGCTGGTGGCTAGCCTTGGTATGGGGGTGGGGGATGTTGGGCTTCTCACCACCATTACCGCCGCCCCTGTAGATGTTGGGCTCGAAATTGCTGCCCTAGCTTGTGGAATCATGTCTTCTGGGAGTAAGCTAGTGTCTCGCAAACTAAGAAACACGATGAAATTTGCACTCTGGCGACGGCTAAGCTTTATAGTATAGCCGACCTTGTTTCAAAGGCTCTGGATGATGGGAGAATTACGTATGTGGAGTATAAAATAATTACAGCTGAAGAAAAGAAATTTCACTAATTGAAAAAAGATATTTGGAGCAAGGGCCCGGTGGATCTGGACGAAGAGACAACAACATCTCTCATTTTGAAAGGAAGAGACGAAGCGCGGGCAGAATTCGTAAAAGCTATAGGGTCGAAATAACATGTATACAGGTTCAGGACAGTTTGAAACCACCCCCTCCTCCCTATTCAACCGAACGATCCGCCACTGGATTTCAGTAATTCGCGGAAGTAATGAACTTGATATACTCCTCACATAAACAATGTAAAATTCTGAGGTATGTATGAACATTTTTTCCATTGCTTTCCATTTTCTCATACTGTTGTGAATGTAGTTACAAGAGATCTCTTCGACTATATGTTGTGTTTTCTTTGCTGATGAAGGCGAATCGCCGCAACTCACAGCAGTTGATATACAACTCACAGCAGTTGATTTCACTAATACAGGCTATACGGTTGTAAAACACTTGACATCTCAAGTGGTTTTCTCAAGTGTTTTTTTTTCCTCTGTCAACGCGCGTGTGTATTTAGGTGTGGGAGAGATGCTTTTCTTAAAGTGTTGTGTGTAAAGCTAGTAAAAACTTCCGCATTCCGAAGTCACAAGCATGTGACTTCGGAATGCGGAAGTATAAAGCTTGAGACGGTTGAGACGGTGCTCAGTCTCTCGGGCGCGCCCCGGGGCTGTGTGTGCGCGCGTGCGCGTGTGTGTGTGTGTGTGTGTGTGTGTGTGTGTGTGTGCGTCTTGATATGGCTGGATGGTACCACTCTAATTGTGTATCGCGGTATAGTCGCCACTATAACAAAATATCGAGGACAGTGCCACAGTGTTGGTCCCGACGGTGAGGGTTAATCGAAGTGTTACAATGTATATATATATATATATATATATATATATATATATATATATACACACACACACACACACACACACACACACACACACACACACACACACACACACACAAACACACACACACACACACACAAACACAATCATAGAAATTATTCAACAATGTTGTTATCATGTCTATAAGCACCCAAACAACAGTTTTAGTTTGTTTCGACAGTGATGCTATCTGGCCCCAGTATCTTTCATTCCTAAAGCGGTCGACTAGGCATCTAGACTCATTTACATACCTATATCACCATCTAATATATATTATTATTTGCAAACGATGCGGTATGTTGGACTGACTGGCAGACGCTTAATCAACCACTTTAGGGAACACCTTGGGGGTATTATTCAAAACTCTGACAAACCCATATCTAATTTTTTCACTTATAATCACAATGGAATTGACGGTATATGAATCGCAACATTCAAGCCAACTCTAACAGTTTCAGTAGGCGTACAGTTCAGAGCCCCTTAATCAACAGCACCCATTCAGGGGGCATCACTACTCTTCTAGATGTAACTGCATAACTCTGCTGACATCCCCTCTGTGATATTAATATCTAATAATTTGCACACTTTTCTCCCGATTCGATTACTCCTACCCCTTACAACCTCAGAGAGAAGTTATACCAGGGTCCATCACCGGCTCAGATTAATAATCCTGTTAACAGGAGATTAATTTGAAGGTGAGTGTTGCCCATTCATTCAGTAGCATGTCCTTTGCAGGACCTCACTCCCATAACAACCTTCCGGAAAACCTCTCGATCATAAGCAAGTTGTCCCGCGTCTGATACACCCATCTGGAGATCATCCGCCACATCATGCACCCATCTTCTCTTTGGCCTTCCTCTTCCTCTCTTCCCAGGCATATACCTTTCCATTATTGTTCACTCCAAACTTTCGTGACGTTTCAAGTGACCGAAATATTTCAATTTTCTTTGTTTTATCGTCTTTAATAGCCAACCTTCTTCAATATTCAACTCTTGAAGTATGGATGCATTTGTTCTTTTCTTTACCCAAGATATTCTTAGAACTCGAATATAACATTTATATTCAAAGGCGTTTATGCGCTGTTCAGCTTGTTTAGTAAGTGTCCATGTCTCACAGGTGTATGTTGCAATGGTAAAGATGCATGCTCTTAAAAATCTAATATTTGTAGTTCTATCTGTCCCACTCCATAATTTACTCAGCTGTTTTAGTCTTTGAAGAGCAATTGATAGTCGCCGTTTAATCTCTTTCATTGTGTAGCCGTTGTTGGTAATAAATGACCCAAGCTATTCAAAATTTTCCACCACCGCCAATTTTTCCCCATTAATGTAAATTTATTTCACCATAGTAGTTTTATCTGTATGCATTATCTTTGATTTTGCTATGTTAAGATATAAGTTGTGATTTTCACTATTCAATTGGGTTGAGGCTATTAGATTTTCTATGCCATTCTGTGTTGTGGAGAGTAATACTGTATTATCAGCATACGAATCTCTGGTATGTCATGACCACTGATATTTAGGGCATCATATAGCTCCCTGTTTATATCATCTCTTACATTTCTCATAATATTTTCGGCGTACAGGTTAAACAAATAGGGTGACAGCACGCAGCCCTGACGGACTCCTTGCTTGATGTCAAACCAAACTGATGCCTCCCATCTATTCTAACTGCTGCTTGTTGGTCTAGATAGAGAATTTTTATGCGTTGTACTACATGTGATGGAAAGCCCATATTCCTCATGAATTCCCAAAGTTTCTGATGTTGTACACAGTCAAATGCCTTTGAATAATCAACAAAACATGACAATAGGTTTACATTAAATTCTCTGCACTTATCTATTATTAAACACATATTGAGAATGTGATCTCTTGTTCCTCTTCGTTGTCTAAATCCAGATTGAACTACGTTAATCTCTTCTTCCATTTTCTTACGAAGTCTTCCCATTATGACTTTTAGTAGAATGTTACTTGACGGATCAAGGCAACAGTTCTATAGTTGGTGCATAATTTCAGGTTGTCCTTTTCTGGTATTGGAATTAAGATAGTTCTCTTCCAATCTTTTGGCCAAATACCATATTTCCAAATCTTTGTACATAATGCATGATATATGTGTATGCTTTCTTCTCCTCCCGCTTTAATTAGTTCAGCTGGTATCTCATCACATCCAGGTGATTCACCATTCTTCAGGTTCTTTATAGCCCAAGCAATTTCATCTAATGAGGGTTCAGGTTCTGTCTCTGCTTTCATTGGCTCATGTATCTCATTCATATCCTCACTGTCGCTCATATCATACATTCTACTGTAGTACTCCTGCCATCTTTTTAGAATTTGTCTAGATTCTGTTAAGGTATTTCCCATCTTGTCACATATAACGTTTAATTGAGGTTGAACATTTCTTGTCAATAACTTCATTTCTTTGAACATTTCATAATCTCTTCCAGTCTTATCATATTGCTCTTTTCTGGTACAGCGGAGTGTATCGAGTTCACCTTGGGTAGTGAGAGTGAACCACACCCGAGGTGTCTCTGGCACTCCCATGTATTCTAGCCCCAGGGGTTGGACGAGCAGATACACATTTTTACTCTGTGGTGGATCTCATGTTATTTAGTTACGTCTACACGCCCCTCCAGATTCTAGACCCCCACTAACTACCTACACCTGTTGAACAATGAACACTTAGGCATCGTCCGAGACCACACTAAATCATTATACAAAGAGCAAGTCAACTTACATAAAGTTTATTCTACCCTTGAGAATATATAACTGAAATGAACATCCTGATAGAAGAATCTATTTACACAAATAGAAGATAGAGTAGAGACAGACTCATGTAGGTGTCTTCATCGAGTTGAGAAGTAGAGTGGATGCCGATGTCCCGTCCAGTCGGTCCGCCACTCACCCGGCTTCCTTCCAGTGAGATGACTAGAACCTTGGAGACCACTCCGTCTCCCGAACGTGGAACCACAACAATAGAGTCACTGCTGGACCACACTTCACTGGACCAAATGCATCTATATCACTCCCACGGAGTCACTGTTAATACAGTTCTCGAACACTACCGGGTTGGAGACAATCCTCCTGGACTTGGCTCCAAGTATTCGTTACTGCGATGAACTTAACTAGTCACTGACCAATCGAATGGTCTGTCACTCATAGCACAGTCCCACTGCAGAACCGATATGGCATTGACCAATTCAATGGTCCCTTCATCACATCACCGGAACATGAATGAACAATTGTCACTGACCAATTCAATGGTCCCTTCATCACATCACCGGAACATGAATGAACAAATGTCACTGACCAATTCAATGGTCTCTTACAGTCACCCTACTTGTAGAATCAGATATGGCTACTGAAAAATGTTACTGAGTCCTACTCGAACACCGTTTATATCTTCATACTGAGACAGTACATTCATAGAATCAGACATCTATTTCACGGAAACAATTCAGGTTGGACTATAATCCATAGTCCCTTCCACCGGATCACACTTGCCCTAAGGCAACACCTGGTGTAGTTCTTCTCAAGACCTGCCCCTAGAGCTGTCCAAAGAACCATTCAAGTGTCTGAAGATCGGTTACTTCTGCGTTTAGGCAGAACCCCCGTCATAATAGACGGACCGGTGTTTCCTTTCGTTGAGCATGATTACTCAAAATGCTGAAATGTTCCTGGCAAATACAGAGTATCTTCTATTATTGGAAAACGATCACAAACCATCACTTCCCACACGTGCACCTTCAGGGCAGTTGTATGTCTTGAAGCAAACTTCACTCATGGTGAATCACATTGGGTACCTGGTGTGGTTGCGTCTGGCGTGATAAGTAAAGAACTGAACCCTTCGCTCTGTCACACGAAGAGGTTTCCTGCCAACAACAATTATAGTTGACTGGTTCCTCAACAGGCAAACTCCTGAAAAGGAAGAGCGACCGGTGAGAGTATACTGGCCCAAACATTAGTCCACATGCATCCTACCAATAACTACTCAACCCTCAGTCATGCTAGTTAGTTATTCATATAACCAAAGCATTATCTCTATATGGAGAGTAGTAAAGCATGGGTTCACCAATGTCAGCTGGCCTCACAGAACAGCCCGTCAAACAGAGCAAGAAATCAGAATGACGAGTCTGATCATCGGTCTCACCTATCCCTAATCATCTACCAGTCGTCGCAAACGTCAGTAGTGATACAAGTCTGTTATTGTTCTAATTTAATCGAACTAAACAAATAGGTAAAGAGTCCCTGGACCCGTTCCTAACATCATCAATGTACATTAAGAAACATAATCTTGATCAATATACCATCCCTCGGGATATAGGAATAGTACATGATCACATCCACTATGTACACAAGCCTGTTTGCTGGTGGGACCCTCTGCCCACGCCACAGCAAACTCTTCTTATCAGACTCTGCCTTAGAATCAAGAAGCCTTCTTAAGAATACATGTTCCCCACATGTTCCAAGGGTACTGTTCCAGTTCTGTCCTCCCAAGTGGTTTAGCCTTGGCATGGACTGAACTTCATCGTTGGTTTGGACTACCAACACATACTTTCATAACTTGCTTTCACATCCCCCATATCCTATATTTCCCCAGTCTCATACCGCCTCCTTGCATCCTTCCATACTTCCAGCACCTTAGCATTCACTCGCACTAGCGCCAGTATGAAAGAAACAGGATAGCTCAGACAAGATTTCAGAACGCATATTTACATCGCGACGGCACGCAGTGTTATCTCGCGTCGATCTATTCGGCGTTCGGACTTACCCCAGGAAGTATCACATGCCATGACCTAATATATATACACAATGTCACATCATATATATATATATAGATATAGCACCAAAGCCACTTACCTTTCCACAGAAATCCGCTGTTCCACACAATGAATTCACTATTAAGTTTTTACACAATAGGTACATCCTTCCTGGTGGCACAGAACTAAGTTCTTCCTTTACTTAGTAACTAAGCACAATTTTGTCTGAATCTCCACCTACCAACTTACCTGGTTTTCTAACCGTTCTTCTGGCTTCAGGCCTGACTGACATAATCTAAGTTTCCATCCGGCACAAGTAACTATGTTTTATTCTAACACAGCAACCTAATAGATGCAACGATTGGCAATATATAGTACATATATTTGGAACCCAAATCGCCCACATCACATTACGGCGTTCCTAACAGCTGATTCGCGAGCACACGGTAAACAAACCCACGATTCACCGTCAACTACGTTATCGATCGGTTTGCTAATTAGTATGCAAGGGCATCCGCATAGGTAATGAGGTTAGAACAATGGCGTGTGGAACACACGTACAAAGTTAAATGATTTAACCAAATATCTACCTGAATGGTGAGAACTCAGCTTCCAGTCAGCTTCCGAACTGTTCAAGGGCTTCTCAGCTTCCTTTCCATAACAGTCAGCCGAATCATGGTTGAGGTGAGACGCAACACAAAAATGGCTCACATCAGGCCTGCGTCTGTTCTCTTCGAACAAAAGTAATGAATGACTGGTTTAGCCAATTTCCCACTTCGTGCCAACTCAATGCGCACTAGAAGCGAGTGCTTCTTGAGAAAATACACTTTCTCGGGAAACCGTCATTTCCCGCCTAGAGTTTCTAGATCTCTCTGCACGAGAATTTAGAGCGATACCCAACATCACGGGTTACTCGAATTCCGGTGTTTCGAGAAGATTCTAGATAATAAGTCCTCCATCGGCTTCCCTCAGTCTATTTTTAGCTGGGAAAGTCCCCGATGACGCGCCAAAATAGTGCGGGATCTTGACGACCCAAGACAGATAAACGCGTTTCGTCACAATGTTGTTGTATACAAATATGTGTCTAGCTCCATATGTCCAATGTTGTTGTATACAAATATATGTCTAGCACCATATGTCCAATGTTGATCTATAAAAATATATGTCTAGCACCATATGTCCAATGGCCCCCTCACCCAAAGAGTGCCGGTTGTTGTATACAAATATATGTCTAGCACCATATGCCCAATGTTGTTGTATACAAATATATGTCTAGCACCAAATGTCAAATGTTGGTCTATACAAATATATGTCTAGCACCATATGTCCAATGGCCCCCTCACCCAAAGAGTGCCGGTTGTTGTATACAAATATATGTCTAGCACCATATGTCCAATGGCTCCCCCTCACCCATACAGAGCCGATTGTTCTATACAAATATTGTCTAGCACCATATTCCCAATGTTGTTATATACAAATATATGTCTAGCACCATATGTCCAATGTTGTTGTATACAAATATATGTCTAGCACCATATGCCCAATGTTGTTATATACAAATATATGTCTAGCACCATATGCCCAATGTTGTTATATACAAATATATGTCTAGCACCATATGCCCAATGTTGTTATATACAAATATATGTCTAGCACCATATGCCCAATGTTGTTCTATACAAATATATGTCTAGCACCATATGCCCAATGTTGTTATATACAAATATGTGTCTAGCACCATATGCCCAATGTTGTTCTATACAAATATATGTCTAGCACCATATGCCCAATGTTGTTCTATACAAATATATGTCTAGCACCATATGTCCAATATTGATCTATACAAATATATGTCTAGAACCTTCTGTTGTTTGTCCATCAAGAATGATGATGACCATTCATTTCATCCAGTGGTATTGAAGGTATGGAGCCGTGGGTTCTAAGATGGCTGATAAGGCCTATTTTGGCTCGAAATGTTCTTTGACAATGTGGGCAAGGAATGCTTGACGTTTCTGGAGGAGGATTTCCTGCAGTGGTTTTTCTGTCCTGCCTTTTCTTCACAGCTCTTGCTGTCCTGGTTGCCTCACATATGACTGCACCCTTGCGTAATGATGCATGCCACGAGTTTCGGTCTCTGGCTGCAGCCTCCCAGGTGTCATGATGAATTCCAAAAGCCTTTAGTGAAATTTTCAGAGTGTCTTTAAAGCGTTTCCTCTGGCCACCTTGGGAGCGTTTACCACAACGCAGTTTGCTGTAAAAAATTCGTTTAGGGAGCCTGTGATCTGGCATGCGAGTCAAGTGACCAGCCCAGCGAATCTGATTCTTCATCAGTAGAGTGTGGATACTGGGCATGGATCCTCTTTCTAGGACTTCAGTGTCTGGAATCTTGTCTTGCCATTTAATCTTCAGTAGCTTCCTTAGGCAGACTGTGTGGAAGTGGTTTAATTTCCTAGCGTGTCGCTGATAAACAGTCCAGGTTTCACAAGCATATAGCAGTGTGGATAATACAACTGCTTTGTAGACTTTTAGCTTTGTTTGCAGGCTTATTCCAGTTCTGTCCCATACATTCTTGTACAGTCTGCCAAAGGCCGCACTGGCCTTGGAGATTCTTGCATTCACTTCGTCATCAATTGTGGCTGCTTGTGACACAGTGCTGCCAAGATAGGCGAATTTGTCCACAACACTTAGCCTATGATCATTCACTTTGATATTCGGCACAGTGTGATTATTCCCTGGAGCTGGGTGGTACATAACTACAGTCTTCTCCAAGTTGATATTGAGCCCAAAGTTGGCACAGGCATGTGAGAAAGCTGTTGTATGTCCGCCTCTGAGTTGGAGTACAGAGCGCAATCATCAGCAAACAGGAGCTCTCTGACGGTGTCGCTGTTATTTTTGGTTTTGGCTTTTAGCCTTCTGAGATTGAATAACTTTCCACCCATACGGTAGTTGATGTCTATACCATTGTCGTCGTTCTCGAAGGCATTCATCAGCATGGCTGAAAACATGACGCTGAACAGTGTTGGTGCCAGGACACATCCTTGCTTCACTCCATTGGTGACAGGAAAGGGTTCAGACAGTTCGCCATTTTCCTGTACTCTTGCCTGCATGCCATCATGAAATAGCCGCACTATTTGGACAAACTTTCGTGGACAGCCATATTTTGCCATAATCTTCCACAGTCCTTCTCTGCTGACTGTATCAAAAGAATTGGTAAGGTCAATGAAAGTGGAGAACATTTCGTAGTTCTGTTCCTGACATTTATCATGCAGCTGCCTTACAGCGAAAATCATGTCAACAGTTCCACGTTCTTTTCTGAAGCCAAACTGACTCTCAGGAAGAAGACCTTGATCGAGATGGGCTGTGAGGCGATTCGGAAGAATTCTGGCGAGTATCTTCCCTGCAATTGAAAGCAAGGAGATGCCTCGGTGGTTGTCACAGGATTGGCGGTTTCCTTTAAGTTTGTAAAGATGGACTATTGACGCGTCCTTGAAATCTTGTGGCATGGTCTCGTTCACCCATATGTTTGTAAAGACTTGGTGAAGCTGCTCTGTTAGGACCGGCCCACCTGCCTTGTATATCTCTGCTGGGATGGAGTCAAACCAGGTGCCTTGCCGCTGGAGAGTTGCTGGATGGCTTTGTTTACTTCCACTATGGTTGGCAGGTCATCAAGTGTCTCATTGGTAGGAACTTGAGGAAGGCAGTTGATGGTTGCATCATCGAAGAAGGAAGTTGCATTTATGATGTTGCTGAAATGCTATGCCCAGCGTTGAAGGATTTCTTTCTTATCGGTGATCAATGTTCCCCCATCTGCACTGAGGAGGGGAAATATGCCTGGTGATGTAGGACCATAGACCGCCTTCAGTGAGTCGTAGAAGTTTTTCATATCATGTCTGTCAGCAAAGCCCTGAATTTCATTAGCTTTGCTGCTCAGCCAGGAGTCCCGCATGTGCCGAAGTTTCTGCTGCACTACTCTCTGAATGTTCTTGAAGGCATCTTTTTTTTGATGTTGACTTTGGGTCATTCAAATGTGCCTTGAGGAGAAGATGTTTCTCGGCCAGCAATTGGTTGATGTCTTCGGAATTTTCATCAAACCAGTCTTTATGCTTTCGGGGGGTTGGCCCCAGGATTTCCATAGCAGTGTTGTAAATTATGTCCTTTAGGGCTCTCCATTCTGTTTCTGTATCCTGTTGAGCTGCAGCATTTGGCTTGAAGCGGTCTTCCAGCATATTTTCACACGACTGCTGCATTTTCTTGCTGTTTAGGCGGGTGACATTTAGCTTTTTTTGCATTTTCCCCCCTTGAGGACGCCGTGGTGGCCTGATGTGAATGTTTATTTTTGAGACAATGAGACGATGGTCAGTCCAACATTCGGCACCACACATGGATTTTGTCACTCGGACGTCTTGTCTGTCACTCCTCCTGACAATGACATAGTCAATGAGGTGCCAGTGTTTCGAGCGAGGGTGCATCCACGATGTCCTATTTCTCATGGGGAGACGGAAAATTGTGTTCGTAATCATGAGATCATGTTCGGCACATGTCTGAAGGAGGCGGAGTCCATTGCTGTTACAATTTCCGACTCCATGCTTTCCAATAATGCCACTCCAAGAGGTAAAGTCCGTGCCTACTCTGGCATTGAAATCTTCACGGAGTATAAGTTTGTCTCCTTTGGGAACAGATGTTAATACATTGTGCAGGTCCTCATAGAACTTGTTCTTGGCTTCATCTTCGTTGGTCATAACTGGTGCGTAGACACTCACAATGGTTGCATGCTTCTTTCCATTCAGCAGGGGCAACTTCATGGTCATGAGCCTGTCGTTTATACCCTTTGGAAATCCAGCTAATTTGCCGACCAGGGCCGACTTAATGGCAAATCCCACACCGGATTGGCGTCTTTCCTCGCTTTTCCTTCCACTCCAGAAAAATGTGTAGCTGGCACCTATTTCACAGATTTGGCCTTCTTCTGCAAGTCGTGTCTCGCTCAAGGCTGCAATGTCGATGTTGTACCTGCCCAGCTCTCTCCCAATCATTGCTGTTCGTCTCTCTGGACCCGACGCGCCGTCTCTATCAAGTAGGGTGCGTACATTCCAAGTTCCAATTGTTAAGGGAATATGGTTTACTCTTTTAGCTTTGCTTGTTTTATCTTTGTTTGTATGTCGACCGCAGTTAAGGGTACCCACCAACCGCGGCTAGCTGGTTAGGTAGTGATGCAGACAATGTTTAGAGCACCTTTTCTAGCCCCTTCCTCATGCTATGGAGGTGAGCAGTGTGTTCCTATAGAGGGCTGCTCAGTCGCTCAGGGGGCTGCCGAATCCCACTGCTGCTCCGGTCAGTAGAAGACGACCATATGGCCTGAGCCGCCTGTGTGCAGGTCTGCGACTACGGCTGCCAGCGTACCTACACCTGCCGCTTCGCCGCTCGCCCATCGCCACAGGGCTTGAAGGTGATATATGACGTTGGATGAAGAATGACTTGCGCGATGACTTGGATTAAAGTGAGGAAGGGTTGCGCAATTCGTCGACCTCACTCTCTCGCCTGAGTCCAGTGGCAAGACAAGTCGAGACGACTGGAGACGAATACAGGTGCAGTGGATGACCAGGGCGCTCTACGTGCCTTGCCGTGCTCATTACGTTCCACAACGCTTTGCAGGTAAACGCCGTCTTGCCCGTTGAATCAGGAATGATTTCTTCCTCGCAGTCTGCCGAATCATGTCTTCACATGCTGGGTAGGCATACCCTAGTTTACCTCTTGGTTTGACACCAAATCGGATACCCATGCCTGGTTTAGCCAGTCTCTCACAGCTGTTGCCCGGGGGGTGGCCGCTGTCGCATGCTGACAGCTACTAGGAGCCACAGGCACGAGCTGGGTGTTAGGCTTGGACCAGTGGGGGATGGACCAGTGGGGGATGGGTCCTGAAAAGGACATGAGAGTCATCCTTACCAAAGGTGCTACCAATGCCTGACACCCCGTACCCCCCAATGTCTAGCACCATATGTCCAATGTACCCCTCACCCACAGAGGGCCGATTGTTCTATACAAATATATGTCTAGCACCATATGTCCAATGTTGTTGTATACAAATATATGTCTAGCACCATATGTCAAAAGTTGTTCTCTACAAATATATGTCTAGCACCATATGTCCAATGTTGTTCTGTACAAATATACGTCTAGCAACATATGTCCAATGTTGTTCTGTACAAATATGTGTCTAGCACCATATGTCCAATGTTGTTCTATACAAATATGTGTCTGGCACCATATGTCAAATGTTGTTCTATACAAATATACGTCTAGCACCATATGTCCAATGTTGTTCTATACAAATATGTGTCTAGCACCATATGCCCAATGATGTTCTATACAAATACGTGTCTAGCACCATATGTCCAATGTTGTTCTATACAAATATGTGTCTGGCACCATATGTCCAATGTTGTTCTATACAAATATACGGCTAGCACCATATGCCCAATGTTGTTCTATACAAATATGTGTCTAGCACCATATGTGCAATGTTGTTCTATACAAATATACGGCTAGCACCATATGTCCAATGTTGTTCTATACAAATATGTGTCTGGCACCATTTGTCCAATGTTGTTCTATACAAATATACGTCTAGCACCATATGTCTAATGTTGTTCTATACAAATATGTGTCTAGCACCATATGTCCAATGTTGTTCTATACAAATATACGTCTAGCACCATATGTCCAATGTTGTTCTATACAAATATGTGTCTGGCACCATATGTCCAATGTTGTTCTATACAAATATACGGCTAGCACCATATGTCCAATGTTGTTCTATACAAATATGTGTCTAGCACCATATGTCCAATGTTGTTCTATACAAATATACGTCTAGCACCATATGTCTAATGTTGTTCTATACAAATATACGTCTAGCACCATATGTCCGATGTTGTTCTATACAAATATACGGCTAGCACCATATGTCCAATGTTGTTCTATACAAATATGTGTCTAGCACCATATGTACCATACGACTTAAGACGTGTATAACCGACCTTGACTATTTTAACGAATAATTATAACTTGTAGATACTGAAAGGGTTACGTGGTCAATGAAAGCCTCATTCACTTCCCAAGTTGTTTTCTAGACTCATTTTATGCTGGGTGTACTTGGGTGTGTAAGTTCCATTAAACAGTTTCTGGATGTGAACTGAACTCATGCACACCCGGCTGATAGGCAAACATGTCAGCCACTGCGCTACAACGGATCTCAATTAAATGTGTGCGTGAGTTAATGAGAACTCTTTTAACTGGTGTCAAACTGACACTAAGAAGAAAGTCGGGGTTTGAAATTTACAAAAATCCGCAGCCATTCTTAGAATGTCGGTGTCCAAGATGAAGAAAAATGCTATTAATGTTTTAAAAGTCTCGCACCTCCTAGAAAATTTACTGACAATCAGGAAAACGAACAAAAACACAGTTTGACTAGCAGACAGGGCGAATTAAACAATCACACAGTTTGACTAGCAGTCTCGACGAATGAAACAGTCATAGCGTTTGAATTGCAAACTTGATGAATGAAACAGTCATAGCGTTTGAATAGCGATCTCGACGAATGAAACAGTTATAGCGTTTGAATAACAAACTCGACGAATGAAACAATCACACATTTTGACTAGCATTCTCGAAGAATGAAACAATCGCACAGTTTGATTAGTATACTCGACGAATGCAACAATCACACAGACACAGTTTGAATAGCAGAACCGACAAATTAATCAATCACTCAATTTGATTAGCAGCCCGGACGAATGAAACAATCACACAGTTTTACTAGCAGACTCAACGAATGAAACAATCACACATCATTATTAGCAGATTCGACGAATGAAACAATCAAATAGTTTAACTAAAACACTCGACGAATGAAACAATCACACAATTTGACTAGCGGACGACGAAGAAAAGAAGGAGGAAGAAGACGGATGGGGAGGAGGGCAAAGAGTGGGAGAGGAAGAAGATTCATGAGTTGTAGAGGGAAGAGTTGTTTAAGGGAAGAGGAGCATTACACAGAGGAGTAGGAAGAAGAAGAGAAGGAGGAAGAAAGGCATGACGAGTAGAAGGAAGGGAAAAGGAGGTGAGAAGAAGAAGAAGAAGAAGAAGAAGAAGAAGAAGAAGAAGAAGAAGAAGAAGAAGAAGAAGAAGAAGAAGAAGAAGAAGAAGAAGAAGAAGAAGAAGAAGAAGAAGAGGAAGAAGAAGAAGAAGAAGGAGGAGGAGTAGGAGGAGGAGGAAGAAGAGGAGGATGAGAAGGAAGAAGAAGAGGAAGAGAAGGAGAAGAGGAAGATGAAGACGAAGATGAAAATGAAGACGAAGATGAAGACGAAGAGAAAGAGGAAGATATGCACACCTTCTGATTGTCTCTTACAGGTTGTTAAGATAACTATGGCGTGTGCCATGATCCCACCAGCGTTTTCTGTACAGCGTGTGTCACAACAGCAACTGAACAGTTAAAAATGCTAGCCATGCGGTCTGCTTACAATATGCTACGTCCCAGAAGCGTCTGAAATATAGGATACATATCTACTTTATTTTGTTTGTTTGTTTTTCAGTTCTGTTTTGTGTGTGTGTGTGTGTGTGTTTTAGAGGGAAATAACGAATAAACGCTGGAAACTAATTATAAAATTGTTCAAATAAACTAAAACTGTTTGTAAATCTTGTCATTTCATAAATAAACGCACAAGGTTACCCATCGTTGTTGTTGTTGTTGTTGTTGTTGTCGTCGTTGTTGTTGTTGTTGTTGCTGCTGCTGTTGAAGAAAGAGTCAGTTCACGCTACGTTATCTTATATAACCTGGAGAATTATTGTGCGTCTTGATACCCCAAAGACAGACATAAATACAGATAAACATATAGACACACGGACAGACACACCGATACACTAATGGCCGAAATGTCCACCGGGTTACAAACTAGAGGCGCATGTTTGATGGGTATCATTCTGTCTACCGGGTTGAAGACCGGCAAAGATGTGCAGCAATTATGTTGGGTCGGCAAACATCACAATCTGATTAAATGATATTGGGCTGTGTCAGACAGTGTTCTATTAGTGAAATTAAACGGCAGTCCTTTTACCATGAACGTCATTCAAATATATTCATCGAAAGGAGAATGCAGTAAAGACAATATAGGGGGATTTTATTAGGGACGTTCACTTGAAACCCGTTCCAATGGCTTTATTACACAAGCAAGAAAGAAACATTAACAGGTGTGGTAGAATTAAACAAAGCATTCATTTTGAATGAATTATGCACCATGAGTTGGTCAGAAGAAGTCGCCGTAGACATTCAGGCAAGCATCCCATTGCTTAAGTAGGCGGCGAATGCCGTCCACAAAAAAAAAAGGATTGTGGTTGCTCACTGAACCAAGTGTTTACCGCGTTCATTACGACTGAGTCTGTATGACATCGCTGCCTCCTTGGGAGCTTTCTTTAGACGTCCGTACAAATGAAAATCACATGGTGACAAATCAGGACTATAGGCTGGATGTTGCAGAATTTCTCACTTCTTCCAAGCTAATGCTTTATGCACTATCTTTGCAACATGCGGACGAGCATTATCGTGCAACAAAATCGCACCGCGAGAAGCATGCCGGATCGTTTATTCTTGATGGCTTTTGCAGCTTATCTTGTGTTTCCAAGTAGTGGGTAGAGTTGATGTTGACACCAGGTTCTTTAAAGTCGGCCAACATTAGCCCTCCATAGTAAAAAAAACAAAAAAAAACAATGCGCTCAGCTTAACCTTACCAGCGGAAACCTGTAAATTGAATTTTTTGGCTTTTGGTGATCCAGCATGCTTCCATTGCATGCTCTCTCTCTTTTGCTGATCAGCTCAAAGTGGTGACACCATGATTCATCGCCTGTCACTATGTGGAAGAGAAATGCAGCACCCTTCACTCTGTAACGCAGCAAGTGGTTCAAACACCATCCCACGTTTCTCTTTTTGGTGGTCGGTCAACATCCGTGGTACCCACTGTGAACACACCTTCCGATATTGCAGTTTCTAACGAACGACCTTTTAAATTGTCCCAATTCACACATCAAATTCTTTCGCTAGCGAACGTATGCTTCGACAACGGTTCATCTGTAATGCTGCATCTATTTTGGCGATGGTTTTTTTTCTGTTGCAAGAATATGCGCTTGACCCGGCCGTCGAAGATATGTCGTGAACTAACGTCCTTTCCGAAACATTCGTGCCCTGTCTGTCACTGTTGTCTTCGACACACGTTTGTTACCGTGCGCTGCCTGCATTCTTCGATGAATGTCCACTGGTCTACATCCTTTAAATGAAATAAACTGAATCACTGTTCTTTGAGATTTTTGGGACGGATTTTTTGGATCAACCCGGCCATTTTCTCAACGGTCAGAAACAGAAACTATACATCATGGGACGATAAGCACGCACTCTTTTATTCATTGGTCAGTACTTATCATCACATGACTATGACATGATCACGTTCAATGTACACAATTACGAGCGATGCGGCACGAACGGATTTCAAATGAACACATCTTGTATAATGACATGGGGTCTGCTTTAATAAACACTTTAAACATTCAGAAATAAGTATCATAATGGGTGACTTCAATGCAAATGTTGGAAATCAAGGCAATGGATGCACAGTAGGAAACCATGGTGTGGGAGAGCGAAACGATAAAGGATACAAACTTGTTGAATGGGCAAATGAGCAGGAAATAACTGTAGGAAACACCTGGTTGAAACAACACCCAAGAAGATTATGGACATGGAGGAGTCCTGACAGCAGGATTAAAACCGTACTGAGTGCATCCTGATTAGCAGAAGGTTTCAAAATGCGTTAACAATCGCAAAAATAGTTCTCAATGCTGCCTGTTACAGTGATCACATTTTGATTACAGGAACACTAAGGAAACAGTTAAAGAAAGTCATGCATACAACATGGAACACTAAATACGATATGTCTATATTGACAAATGACAAGGAAATACGAGACAATTTTAACATAGAAGTAAAGAACAGATTTGGTATACTGTCT
This sequence comes from Cepaea hortensis, assembly GCA_963921405.1. Taxonomy (NCBI): domain Eukaryota; kingdom Metazoa; phylum Mollusca; class Gastropoda; order Stylommatophora; family Helicidae; genus Cepaea; species Cepaea hortensis. The sequence continues at coordinate 916,788 of CAWUFQ010000009.1, read as the reverse complement.
GATCTAGATATCTCATTTCAAGATGTGGATGATAAATGAGACATTTTGAAGAATTCAATCCGTTTGGCTGCTGAAGCAAATAATCAAAAGTTAAAGAAAGTGGATCGTAAGAAAAGGATGAATGAAGAAATTTTAAAACTAATTGAAACACAAAGTCACAATAACTGTAAACCTGCCAAAAATGAAGAAATTCATAGAAAAGTCAGAACATTATGTAAGGAGGAAACAGAAGCATTACTTGAGAAAAAGTGCGTAGAAATTGGAAAACAATACATCAGTAACAATATAAAATTAATGCACAAACGAATTCTGGGCTTACTAATCAAAGAACACGCACATCAGCAGGCTGCCTACAGACAAATAATGGAAAACTCATAATATAGAAAGATCAGATTCTACATGTATGGTCAGATTATGTGACAAACCCCTTATGATGGTAACAGAGAAGAAGCATGGTATTCGAAATAATAATGAAGAACCATCAATTTTGATGATGGAGGTTCATCCAACCCCGGCTGCTTTCTTGTCCGTGTTGGCTACCCCCAGACTAGCTGAAATATCGTGGGGTTGATTTAGTTAATTCTAATTTGTAACATGGACATTGCTTTGACCAAGCATATTTGACAACATCCACATGTCATCCACATGTTTCCGGTTTTAGGTCAAGATGGCGAGACATGTTTCTTTCTAGCTTGGCTTGGGTCGGTTGATCGGCGGTCTGACAAACCACCATCGTAAAACTTCCCGTTGTTTTAGAATCAGATTTTTGGCTCTAAATGCTATGTTGCTTCGCTGAAATTTGTTGAATTCCAAGGATATTTCAAATTGGCTATTGGAACGTTAAAATCCAACCCACGTGTGTAGTGTATGTTATGAACGTTACAACCGGACCAGGATATTCTTGATGTCTTTCCTTCTAGCTTGGCTTAAGGCGGTTTATCGACGATCCGACTAACCATTTTCCGTTGCTTCAGAATCAGTAAATGTTATAATGCGTCGCTGAAAAATGTTAAACTCCAAGGATACTTTCAAGAAACTCTTGTGTGATTCCAGTGTTAACGTATGGATGTGAAAGTTGGAAATCAACGGTAGCTTTAGATAAAAAAATTAGATAATTTTGAGAACAAATGTCTTAGAAGACTTCTAAACATCCACTGGACAGACTTCAGAACCAATTTGCAAATAAGACAAGAGACTAAGCAAGATGCAGTATCCAATTTTATAAGAAGACGCCATTGGAACTACATCAGCCATGTACTCAGACAAGACAAGACTCCCCTACCAAGCCCTCATATGGTCACCGGTAGGGAAAAGAAAACTGGGAAGACCAAGAGAGACCCTGCGTAGAACCATCATTAGAGAAGGCTCATTCAACGGCCAAGTAAATATCCAAGATCTACAACAGGTAGCAGCGAACCGCCAAGCATGGAGAGTCAGGACTTCTGCCCTATGCACCGCCTTAGGCTCAAGAGGACAGACTAACTAACTAACTAACTAACTAACATGTCATGGGACACGCACTGGTACATAAACCTTCTCATTAAAGAATGTCATTGATGGTTATCTCTGTTCCTATGTCATTGTCTCTATTTGTATATGTGCTAAATCTAACTTGTAAATTAGCAGTAAATTTAAATCATGTTTGGTAGAAGCAATGCCAAGCTCATTGTATCAGATTATCTTGAAACTGAAAGCTCTGCCACATGTCTGTAGGCATATTATCCGAAAAGACTTATCAAACTTATAAAATGAAATATTAGCAATGGAGTTAATTTAATTTAGGGAGGTATCGGATCAACCACTCCAAATGAAATTTAGCAATTTATTAATTTGGAGCCAATTGAAGTGCATTCAATATATTTTGAGATACATGCGTCTACTAGTATGCATTATTAAAAAGCACATTCATTTTTAAGGCATCTTAGTCCCACTATGTGCCGTTCGGCTCATAGTCATCCAACAAGGCCTATCTGCCAGTGTTAGTGATCAGTGATTCGTGTTTGTCAGATTAGATGACGACATCTGCGCCCTGTCCAGATCGAGTTCAGTTAAATCTGCACTCTGATTTTTTTTTTTTTTTACCGCTCGAGAATTCCCAGGGACCAGAGGGGCCCCATGAGGTTCCTTGCCCCTGTGTCATTCAGATGACATGCCTATGTTGGTGGCCCTGGCAAGATCAAGAGCAGATACTACACATTAATCTTTTTATTTGCAAGCCGTTTGGTCCCACTATGCGTCTTTCAGCCCATTTTGGGGTCAGTCGAGGACCGTTTGCCATTGTTAATGGTTAGGGATTTTAGTTTGCAGATTGAATGACCGCCTCTGCACACTTGGCAGATAATCGAAGCAAATATCTCTACACATTGATCTTAGCCAAAAAGCAGAGAGGTGATCCTGTGTACTTTACTATATTTTGTTTTAAACTTATATTTCTTACAAGGCAGTGTGTATTTACAAGACAAGGTACATTGCGTGCTTTACTTTACATTTGCACATTAAACAAATGCATTCATGTACACAGAAAATAACATTACATGTGTGACAAGGTGCAGTAACCTACACATTACTTGATGATGATGGTGTTATGATCAGTAATTATCTGCTCTCATGCGTACTAACGTCTTTCAATAGACATTATTTTATACTCCAAGTATTCTCACGAACACTCATTTTTATTTCTATAAGTGTAAATGTATCACTGAATGGATCATACATTAAACATCACAACAAGCGTCCCATTTTACAAAGTAAATAGAAAACAAGTATGTATGGCCTTTGCTCGTGCGAGTGCGTTAGAGAGAGAGAGAGGTGGGAGAGAGAGAGGGAGAGAAAGAGAGAGAGAAAGAAAAAAAGAAAGAGAGAGAGAGAGAGAGATAGAGAGAGAGAGAGAGAGAGAGAGAGAGAGAGAGAGAGAGAGGGAGGGAGGAGGGGAAGAGGGACAAGGTGAGCGAGAGAGGAAGCGAGAGAGAAAGAGAGAGAGAAAAAAAATAAAACCCAAAATCAAAGAAAGGTGGTGAATATAGCTGCATTTGTCATAAAAAAAATGTACTACTCTCTATTGAACAGACTGTACTAAGTACAACAGAGACAACCATCCTCTAAACTTATGCCTTGTATCTGCTGCCCTTTCCGGTAAAATGGTACATTAACATGGTAGCTCCTGGTGCAATAATGTGCGGTTCAGAGTTCCAAGAACCCCACCAAGAAGAAGATGTCGTTTGCATAGGGCGGTTGCAATCGAGTTCACGATCTGGCTGCAGACCTGCACCATATCCAACCGTATGCATCAAACCCTCATAGTTACCTATATGTTACGCTCACTCTATGTACAATGTTGCTATCATACGCGCCTTTTGTCTCTAATCCTCCATACACCCTATGCTGTGGGCAGTGATGAACAGACCAAGTAAGGGTAAAACATGGATGTATTTTGTCACACAATTCCTCTATTAGAAAGAAAATTAAGGTAAATCGTATTAACTGTTTGGCGAATGACAGTCTTTGCAGCTGAACACCTCACACTGCGGCGTGTCTTTTATCCATCTATCATGTGCCATGCCGATAAGCGTGGGCGGTCATGTTTTGCCATCTCACTCGATCACCAGAATCGTGGATTAGCTCCATGTTTCTGTCTCGACCATGCCACATGGCCAAGCCATCCAGGTATTTAGTTCTTGGTCGTCCCTTTGGTCTCCTCCCTTCGATCTTGCCAGTTGTCACCAAGTTCTCCAATCCATTTCTTCTCATAACATGCACACACAATTTTGACTGTCTACGTCTAATGTCTCTAATCAGTTTACGATTTCCATTTGTTTCTTGCAGGACTTGTTCATTGGGTATTCTGTCTGTCCATGGTATTCTTTGCATTTTCCTCAGAAACCACATTTCCACAGCTATCAGATGTTTTTCAGCTTGTCTGCTCAATTTCCCCGCTTCACATCCATATTAAAATATAGGTTCCATGTAGCACTTCAACACTCTTTTTCTCGTTTCAGTTGATATTTTTTTTTAAATTGGTCAGTATGTTTTTAATCTTGCAAAAGGCCACCTTCGCCATGGCAATTCTTGTTCTAATCTCATCAAGGCATCCCCCATCAGATGTTATGACTGTTCCGAGATAGCTGTACCGATTCACTTGTTTAAGAATATGCCTGTATACTACGTTGTGGTATTTCTTCCTTCCTAGTGACAACCATAATGTGTGTCTTCTTACAATCAGTTCTAATCCTAGTAGTTCACTGTGTGCAACAACCGCATCTACTAAATTTTGCAGGTCCTGTTCGTTGTCTGCAATCAAGACTGTATCGACTGCATACGAAAAGGATGAAATATCGGTTACCCGACTATGTATACGCTCTGTTTTATAAACATGATGCCTTTTTTTCTCACATATATGTGTGTGGATTATACTGACGAGGGACGCTTATGGCTTTTCCATTAAATGGGAGCGGTGTTTATGTTATCTATAGCCTTGTTATATTATATTCCCCAAGTCTTCCTAGCCGTGTTCGCACACACAGCAGACGTGTTTGTGTGCTCTCCTCCTTTTTTGGAATATTTTTTCTGTCTATCTTCATTAGAGCGCAATGAATTTTTTATTACTGTGATCACAACAATGCCGTTCGACTATTGAAATTGTGTTAAGGTTGCTAAATGTGCAGTGTTGGATATGAATGCTAATAATGTTGTATTCAATACTATGGATAAACTATTCACGAAACGGAGAAGCGTCAGTGATAGCTTGAACTAGCCAATCACAACATTGGAATTTAAACCGAGTGCGGGCGCTGCTAAAATGTGTACCTGCGAGCGAAAATACAATACTATGTAGCCATGCTTGAAGAGGGGGAAGCTTCTGTGCTGGAGGTAGCGGCAGAACGTGGGCGATGTGGACTACGATTAAGATCTACCAGAATTAAGAACTACACACTAAACAAAGAGAAAGCGGTGAAAAGCAAGTTAAAGAATTGCTTTAGCTCTCCATCACTGTCAGTCAAGAGTATGAACGACGGGAAATGCATTTCCATTACTTTCAATAATACTCTGCATTATGAGGCATTTCGAACATGCCTGATCAAACATTATCAGCGCGACCATGTTGAGTACAGGGTGGACCGACACGGCGCTCAAGTCGAAATCAAAGTATCAGCTTCGTTACACACTTTGCATCTCTACAACTCGAAAAATAGTTTGCTTGCCCAGGGGGCAGTTGACGACATGTCTGAGTGGCTCTCGACTCATTTCGTCGAAATTCAACAGAGAGCACAGAAATTAATAGGTGATTTACTAAACACACCTGCCGATATCTCAGCATGCTGGTGGCTGGCGAACCTACACAATCTGAAGCTGTAGCCATCACAGCATCAGGCCATAACGACACCATAGTCCAACAAACCAGGACTAAGTGAACAGTGAACAACTACGGTTACAATTGAATAGTAAGAAGACACGATTATGGTCGTCACTGGGAAGAAGGAAATACCACAATGTGATATACGAGTGGCGGCTTCTATAATGCTCAGAGATTGAAGGCCAAGAGCAAAATTAGGAGGGTACTAATAAGCTGTTTGTGAATGATGCTACAACTACGACCCACTCTGAGAGAGAATTACAATGTCTACTATCTGCATTCTCCAATGCTTGTTCTGAATTTGGTTTAACAATTAACAAAACGAAGACACAGATTATGTCACAAGAGTAACATGGTGTACCATCAATCTCTATTGACGACGCCGAACTAGAGATGGTAGACCATTTTACATATCTAGGATCAGAGGTAAATAGAAAATAATCCCTAGATAAGGAAATCAACATCAGGATTGGTAAGGCAGCAACAACAATGAACATGTTCGCAAAACGAGTCTGAGAGAACAGGAAGCTTACTGCCAAAACGAAAGTCCTCGTCTGCCAAGCCTCTTGTTTATGACAGTGAAACCTGGACAATTTACTCATACCAAGAGAAACGTTTAAACAGCTTTCATAAGCGGTGTCAGCGAAGAATACTTGGTATCGAGTGACAAGACAAAATCACAAATACTGAAGTATTGGAAAGATCAGGTTGTGTGACGGTTTGTTCCATGCTCAGTCTTCGTAGACTTAGATGGATAGGTTATGTTAGGAGGATGGATGATGGTAGAATACCAAAGGAAATCTTTTTGGTGAATTACAGATGGGTAAGAGATCTCAGGGTCGGCCTCTATTTCGATACAAAGATGTGTGTAAGCAGGACATGATTGATACAGGCATTGATAATGCACATTGGAAGCAGGTTGCCGCTGATCGTGTTGCATGGAGGTCAACTATCAGAAATGGAATAAGGGCAAAGGAGAAAATGATTGCAGATAAAACACACACAGAGCGTGAGAGACGTACGGTGTTGCATGATGGTGGAAATGACCATGTTTTCACATGCACCCACTGTGGACAAACATTTGCAGCACGAATTGGCCTTATCAGTCACACTCGCCACAGCCATAGGTCGTAGTTATTATGCCTTTTTGAAGCACAATATGCAAGCTATCGTCTGTCAAGATATATATATATATATATATATATATATATATATATATATATATATATATATATATATATATATATATATATATATATGCCTGTCTACCTGCCCCTTGTACTTTTCCCTTTAAACGTACCAGACGTAACCGAGTTATTTAGTTTATTTCTTCTCGTAGCGTGCCCAACAATCTTGACTGCCGACATCAAATCTGTCTTACTATTTACGGTTTTTATTTGTTTCTTATTTGACTTCCGCATTGGTTTTTCTGTCTTTCCATGGTATTCGTTGCCTTTTCCTCAGAATCTTTCTATGTATGTTTTCCACCTTGCGAAGGGTTTCTCTTGTAATAGCGAGGCATAATACATGTCCCTGCCACACGCCTCTCTTAATAGTTTGATAGTGATCTAATTCATGATCAATCTTTAGGCAGCTTGTTTTAAATATTTATGTTTAAAACACGTCTAAGATCTTTTCCATCAATTTGTAGATATGCAAGCATCTGTATCAAGTCGACATGTCTTACTATATCGACAACATGTGAGTAGTCATTGAAACAAAGACATAAGTCTTTGTTTACTTCTATCAGCAATTTTAATTTTCTCAGCAAATGCACAGCAATTAACTAGAAAATTAGACTTATGTATTACAATTGTTGTCTTCATTGTGTTATCTCTGTGAATTTCTCGATCACTCTTTGTCACCGTCTTTCTGTCAGTAATTATCTATGTGTGAAGTTGTAAGCCGCGCTCGGTCAATACATTTATGTCTTTATATACTTGGCTCTCTGTTGCACAATCTCTGCCAGTCTCTTAATGTTTTTTGTCACCGTTTACTTTCTGCATCTAGATCTCTTTGCGCAACGTTTGCTGTTTCTCTCTATCGATGTGTTTCTTCCTAATACATTTCTCTGTAGCTCTCTATCTCTCTCTATCTGTCTGTCTGTCTGTCTGTCTGTCTGTCTGTCTCTCTCTCTCTCTCTCTCTCTCTCTCTCTCTCTCTCTCTCTCTCTCTCTCTCTCTCTCTCTCACACACACACACTCACACACACACACAAACAACAACAACAACAACAAAACAATAATAATGGTAAATTATCTCAAACGACAACTAGCCAATAAACATTCCCATATGTGGGCACGCTACAACTTCCTTGGGTATTTATAATGCCCAGTTAAACATTGCCTCAGTGAGTCATGTAAAAGTAGTAATATTCGTAAGCAGGTGAATAGGCACAACTATCTTGGAACAGGTATATTATGGGATGAGATGTGATTGGAAGAGATTAGAACAAGACTCAATACGTCAAGGATAGCTTTTAGCAAGACTTAAACATGCTGACCAATAGAACGATATCAGCTGTAACGAAAAATATATTGTTAAAGTGTCACGTAAGCCTATATGTTTGAATGGATGCGAAACGTGGATAGGCAGCAGAGAAGCTGGAAATCATCCAATCCTAGGGGAAACCTGGTTTCTGAGGAAAAGCCAAACAATACCATGGGAAGTCAGACAAACCAATGAGCAAGTGCTATATAAATGACATAAAAAACATAATCTAATTAGAGAAAATAGACGTCGGCAGTCCAGCAATTTGGTCACTCTACAAGAAGGAATGAACAAAAGGGCATGGTTGCAACTGGCAAGTATGAAGGGAAAAAAACAAGGAGAAGGCAGGGAAAAAAATATCTGGAGGGCATTGCCACGAGGCATCGCCGAAACACAAACACAAAGCTGATCAATAGCACTGGTGATTGTATGAGATGGCGAAACATGAAGCCCACGTTTATCGGCATAGAATTTGTTCACGATCAAAATTCTGAGACACCATGGCACTGACAACCGTGCCTGCAGCATATTAGTGGAGAAAGGCAGATGAAGAAAACTTAAGTACTAACATATTTCCTCACTGCATTATGAATTTTGCATCTCGTTTCGATCATTGTAATGTTTCAAAGTAACAATGTAGACATTTGACATTACAGGAAATACGAGTCTACAGGGACATTAACTAGAAATGCTGTTTTAAGCAAAAAGGGAGACAAGGTCCATAATTTATTGGAGTATACATATAAAGGATGTGTAATGCAAATAGTTAGTTTGAAGAAAGTATGGCATAATTTCTAAGAGAACATGTTGCACTTATGATCACATTCTGAAAGATAAATTAATGCAATGGCAATATCTTAGATTTCCAGTATTTGACCTCACGTGGTAGATAATATCTCAAATGAAGTGCCGTCTACTTAAGTGTTAGTATATCTAGTGCAATATCCCTTTTGCTACATGCTTTTTGTCACCGGTTTTACTATAATTTTGGCTGGCACATATGCATGTGCCTGATAAAGATATAAAATATAATCGTAGTTATTTTTAATGGCACAAAGATATCGATGCTTGACTGTGATGCACGTGTTGATTAAATAGGTCATTTATATTTCCGCTAAAGCTGCAGATATATTCAAAGCTGGCAAAGACAACCCACAGTTTGAGGTGTTCAGATGATTGATTCTCAGTCGCCAAATAGTTGAGTTGAGTTAACACCAACAACACTGCACTCAGGACATTCCCATACGTTCTCCGTCCCCTCGTTCAACAGCCAGCGAAGAGACATACTACTAATTGGTCCTACCGCTATCTGATTGAAAGTTCTCGTGGTCTTCCCTCTAAATTTTGAGATTCTTCCAGAACTCCTGTAAATCCCCAGCAATCTCATTCTTTCTACATACGGGTTCTCAAACTGTTCCGCTTTCTGCACCCGTCCTTCAAAAGTTGCAAATGTTAAACATGGTTTACTTTAATTTTCTTTCTAATACAGGAATTTGTTGATAAAACACATTCTTCACTTACCCCTTAATTCGCCTTTTTATCACTGCCCTCGGTGTTGCGAATATGGAGGATTAGAGAGAAAGCCGCCTGTGATGGCAACCGTGTCTGTACAGTTTGAATGTAATGGAAGAAACTACGATGTAATGATGCACACGGTTTTAGATATGGTGTAGGTGTGCAGCGTTATCGTGATCAAAACGATGCAAATAATCTGGAGTAATTTTCCCAGGATTCTTATACATCAGGCCTTTAGCACACATGTATCGCACACAACGTTAAATTTAATGTAGATAATCAGGATGCCGAAAAAAGGGGGAATCTACGATAGACAAGAAGCAGAGCCCGGTGCATACTTCCAGCCATAGCCAGACGTTCATCTACACCATTTATTATCCACTATTATTCAAAATATCGAATATATTGGGTGATTAATTACCAATATTGGTGACACAATGAAGGAAAGTAAACAAGACGGATATCTATTGCGCCTCAAAAATTAAAACAACTGAATAAATTGTGGAGTGGGACAGATATAACTACAAAAATTAGATGTTTAAAAAATGCATCTATCCCATTGCAGCATACGCATGTGAGACATGGACACTTACTAAACAAGCTGAACAGCGCACATGCCTTTGAATATAAATGCAATAGATGAGTTGTAAGAATATATTAGATACAGAAAACAACAAATGCATCCATACTGCAAGAACTGAGTACTGAAGAATGTCGGCTAATAAAAACGATAAAACAAAGAAAATTGAAATATTGTGGTCACGCGGCACGTCATGAAAGCTTGGAGGGAACAGTTATGGAGGATTATATGCTCGGGAAGAGAGGAAGAGGACGGTCATAGAGAAATTGATTGCAGGATATGGCAACTGATCTCCGGATGGGTGCATCGGACGCGGGGCATCTTGCTTATGACCGAGAAGAATTAAGGAAGGTTGTTATGGGAGCCAAGTTCTGCAGATTATATGCTACTGAGAGAATTAATTAATTCAACTCAAGACCTCCGTCACATCAAACATATCAAATCAGCAGACGATCTGCCACAACCAGACCCTATGCCTATTGACAAGAGACAGTTTTCGGAGAGTGATTCTAGTCAAAGAACCACTGGCTTTTGCTAGTAATCCTACACAGAATCGGGACATTGATACTAATTCATCCTTCTCTCAGAACTAGTACTCATAGTAGGTTCTACACAAATAAGGACAGTATAAACCAAAGTAACCCAAGGAAACGGAGTAGATAGTAAGCGCCGTGTTACGGTTAAGCGCCCCTGGGTGATGAGAGGATGCATTTCACTAAACGCCCAGAGAAAGGAGTCATCCAGATTCTATTAACCGTAGAGTTAGATTTCAAGTGAGTTCTAGTGGTAGTCTACCTCTTAAAGCTTCAATATATTAAAGAACCAAAGAAAACTAATACAACATGATGTTGAAAGACCTCTATCCATTCGTCCACCCTTACTAACGCATTGTTGACCTTTTAGGACAGACATGCAATGGCAACACTTTCATTCATAGGAGACATGATTTTAAATATTGATAACAACCCAGAATGATATATTATAGGAATACATTGCTAATACGAACTTCCTCCTACATGGGACTGGTCAGTCTCTCATAGAATATTCCATATGATTTTTACAGAGGACACAGTCTATGCGTTCCCTCCCTCGATCAGAAAGCAACTGATGCAGGTTAGGAACCTAACGATAATGTTGGCGTAAAACATGCTGCTTTCAGTTAGCGCTCAATGAATGAGAGGAACACGCATGCTACTCCCTACTCTAGAAAGATGCACACTAGCCTACAGAAACACATACAAGTGCAACATATGTATATTAATTTAGTAATTATATATATATATATACACTAGATAATTTTTTTTTTTAAATTTATTTATTTTTTTTATTTTATTTATTTTGCATATCCTTTACAGGACATCCCTGTCAACACCAGCATCCCTCAGCTGTATTTGATTTCTTGGCAAGATTTCGCTCAGTAGTTTGCCATTGCTTTCTGAGCGGCTGGCTCACTAGATATACATATGGTTTATTAGTAGGCGATGTTTGCTATTACGAAAGGAGACGAAGCCTTGTTACAAACCTTTGAGAACAAAATTTTAAGACGCTTCTTTGGACCCATTAGGGATACACAAAGTGGAGAGTGGAAAAGAAGAAGTAACAATGACATTTATGATCTGTTTAAGTCCCCGCTAATCACTGGTATCATGAAGGCTAATAGACTACAATGGCTGGGGCATATAGAAAGAATAGAAGATAATAGGGAAACAAAACTCGCTTACACTCAGGAAATAAATGACCGTAGACCCCGAGGTAGACCACGAAGACGGTGGAGAGATAATACATGTACAGACCTACAAGCACTTGGAATCAACGACTGGCAAGAGAAGGTCCACCAGAGAGACGAATGTAGACGGATTGTATTTGCAGCAAAGAACCTCAATGGCTCGGAAAGCTTAGGAAGAAGAAGAAGAAACATATATTTAAAATATCATTCATTCGGTTATTGCACGTCATGGTTCACTCATCACGACGTCGATGTGAGGATCATGTCAGTCATATAGTTCACATACATTTTTAACATATCATGTATTCTCAGTCATATATCATGGTAAGAGTGAGAATATATAAAGTTATTAGATATTTATTGTTGATAGATAGAGTTAATTTAAGTGCTGAACACAATCAATTGATACATACACGATTAATTTCAGAACAACAAACACAAAGAACAATACAGAATATACATAAATATATATATATATATATATACTAAGGTTGAATAGCATGACAGAGTTAAAGGATTCGAAATGCATATAATATAATTTTCTATTTATTTCAGGTTAAATTAATTTGTTAAAATTATTGACTAGCTATTTCGTGAATTACTTTATGATTATTTCTGAGTAGAATTATTGGTGGAGTTTTCCTGGTACGCCATTAGGAAACCTAGTACGTGTTATTGGAATGACAAACTACAGATACCCAATAACAACATAATCAACCAACCACCGTAAACTAGGCTACAATTATTGTTGCGTCACATATTGATTGTGCATTGCATTGTTTACAGTATAAGTTGATTATATGTTGCGCTGCATAGGTAAATCTAAGCCAGTTATAACAAATAGCCGTCACATCCAATATAAGGAAATGTAAAGGTCACAAAGATTCTTACAATTCGACAGCTAGAACGGCAGAAGACCTCACCTAGCAAATATACCAAGGACTAAGAGTCACACGGTAGCCGATAATGACAACATAGCAGGGAAAGAATAGTCATATAGTTACATGTCAAATACCAAATCTAATACAAAGAGAATGGTACCAGTTAATCACACACGTCCTTTCAATCGGGTTTTATAGCTTTGTTTGAGGATGCTTGCCGGGTTTTAGGCAAATGAGGAACTAAGACTATTTTATTGATTAGTTAGCGCAACCCTCCCATAGGCTGGTGATACACGACGTATACCGGGGGTGTAAACTGGAGTGCGTGCCCGTAATATAATAATAATTTTTAATGAGATTTTGTGTATGATTGATAGGAGACCATACCATCATATTAGCACAGTAGTAGAAATAGATTATATACATATGACTCGTGGATTATGAACTGCTACATGTATGGCTATATAAACCGACTACACGTTAAAAATGGTTACACCATTTTCAAATGGGAGGGGGCATACTGCCAAGTAGCAGATCAGACGAAATGACGTCGAATAGAGTTGGTAAGAAAAAATTGAACCAACATTTACGAGAAACTAAGAAAATGACGGGAGAAGGAGAAAATGTCACAGAAATAGTCAACAACAAAAAAGGACAGACCTTGGGCTGATAGCTAGGAGGCAACACGATTCGATTCACAGAAACAAGATGAATCATAAAGGGGCAGGACATCACACTGATGGTTGATAAATATTGCACGAAGGAGCGAGATTCTTAAGGCACGATCACTATGAGCTGGAAAATGACGGACAGATGTAAATGTACCGAATGAGACTTAGAACATCATGGCAACGTGACTTGTAAGGAACAGTAGCCAACTATAGGTGCCCATGGCAGTATATCTGTAGTTAGGGAATAAGTCTATTGTGCATTATACTTATATAATATGTTAATACTGGCCTGCCTGGCTGTACAGGCACAGTATTTGTGAAAATTATTACTATTGATTATTATCATTATGAAGATGTCGGCACAAGCTTTAACACAGGCAATAAATGGAGCATTGACTGAGATAACCACTGGATCCGGGTTAAATATCGATGTTGGCACAGTGCTTCCAATAGTTCTACTAAACGGTTACCCTGGAACACTGAGCTCTTTTGATGATGTTAATTGTTATATTGTTACTAACCGTCTAGCAGTCCCATATTAAAGTCTGAAACGTGAAGTTATAGTCGACTACCCTGATGGTGACCTCCTGGGTAACTCAGTGTATTACAATGCCGGAGATGAACGTGCTTCAAAGTGTTCAGACATGTTTTGGGAAAATCCACGGGGGACTTATCGTGACCTGACCGCGCTATACATATCCAGGCATGTGTTTGAGGAGAAAACTTTAACACCCTAAAACACCTCGGAGTAGGCGACAGATAACGAAGGATATAATCGCTGACCAGGCATGTTGTAGATATAATATCTAGATGCTTTACAGCATAAGTCTAACCGGATTGAAATGGTTATTGTCTAGTGTGACTCATCACTTTCTGTGTAATGCATCAGCCCAGACTTCATATATAAAGGACTGCAAGTACCGGCTAAAGACAATAGTTTGCAACAGGAGCTATCGAAACCAGCTCACCGAAGAAACTGCTGTGGTAAGTAGCACTGTGTGTATGCATTATTGTCTCGTTACAGGCCGTCAAGTCAGTACAGTGCTGTCACTAGTGTACATCTCAGAAGCTACATGAGGCGATTAACAAGAATACACCGCGAGATATAGCCGCTCGGTATAGGAATACAGATGCTAATAACGGTCGTATACATTGCATCATCATCATCAATCATCATCATCAGCTTCCACTTTTGCCGTCAAGCGAAGAAATGGCGCCCAGTGGGTGGCACTGCATCGCACCATTCCATGTGGCCCTCTGGCGTAATTTTGCTCTTTCTGTGATTTGTGTTGGTAGGTGTTGTTAGTGCATTATATGTACATGTGTTTCACTAGAGTATGTTTTCTCTGTTCACTAAAAATATTCTGCTTTTGTCCTAAGATTCGAACAAAGACGACCAGTAACTCATTGACACGTGGACCACGTGGATTCTGCCATGCACAAAGGTATGCATATCAGGTCTCCACTAAGTGTACTGAGCAGTGTAACATATATGCGTCTACGCCTATGTTCTCTTTCTGCGCTGTGCATGGAAACCTGCTTTATTCAGTATGGATCACTGCCCCGTTCACATTGAAAATGACACATGACAACTTAGAGTCGTGGTTACTAGCTCGTAGCGTCCCTTGGTATGTATCACTATTGTTGTGGTCTCCCTTCTGTTGTGGTCATTATTGTATCAATGTATATCACTAATGTACATGATTTTTAAAATACTATGTCTCTTCAAAATGTGTCAAAACTAATAAAAGTTAATTATTTGGTGTCAAATTCATGTAAAACTTACATTGATGTCCCCTGTTATAATATTTTTTTTTCTTTTTTTCTTAAAAAATTTAAAAATTGCAGACACAGGAGAAATTTCGAGACTATTGCGTACAAGAAGTGAAATCTCGAGGTTATTGAGTTGTATATAAGAATGGAGGGCAATGCACGGTCTACCACACAATATTGGTATGCATGCTTTCATCATTTCTCAATAACTGTTGGTAATCACTAAATATGTTCACCCCTAATTGGTGGGTATCACTAAATATATCCATGAGGTCTCAGTAATATAGTACAACTCTGTGTCATACAATATAAAATAGTACAAAGAACAGAATTACGAACCAGGACGTTGCTAACCATCACCATAAAAATATAGTCACGGAGAAGATCCTCTCTAAGGTTAAAAAGAAAATTAAATAATTTACTATGTGTGACATCATTTTATGGATATTTCCTAACAATTTATGTGATATGAACTATTTTCTGTAGATATGCTATCATCATGACTGTGAAAATGTAAACTATCAATAATGCTTTTTGTCTTTCTTCACAGCTGCTTGACGTCGAGTACTTACAACGATTGTGAAAGTTTGGAACTAGCGGACGATTGCACAATTTTATTGTGGTCACTATACCTTATCCATTGGAGCAACATACTAGTTTTATTTTGCTATCAAGCCATTATCTAACACCCGAAGCTACAAGCGTGTTGGAAAATATTACTGAACTATCAACAAGCACGGATAAAAAGAAAATGAAATAATTTACTATGTGTGACATAATCAGGCTCAATTCCTGTTTTTAAAATATTTCCTAACAACTTATGGGATATGAACTATTTTCTGTAGACATGCTATCATCATGACTGTGTAAAATGTAAAATGTCTGTATGCTTTTTGTCTTTCTTCACAGCTGTTTGACGTCAAGTATTTACAACGATTGTGAAAGGTTGGAACTAGCGGGAGATTTCACAATTTCATAGTGGTCACTATACCTCACTGTTACAGTTAGTAGTCTCGTGGGTGGTCTGTTGTCAGTGATGTCACACAATTGTATATGTGTATGTCGAACGACTATAATATTCCACACTATATTGACTACCTTATGCAAAACCGCCTCATTCCGGGATGGCTGCTACACTTTGCCATAACGACACATGCTAGTTAATTTTTAATTAATCTAACACTGTAGAGCTCTTCCACAAACACGTCCATCCTAATCCACGGTTTTGGTCAACACTCATTGTCCCCAAATCAGGTTTTACAAACAGCCTAAAATTTGTCCATCCATCCATCATGTGCCATGCCGGTAAGCGTGGGCGGTCATGTTCTGCCATCTCACTCGATCAACAGAGTCGTGGATCAGTTCCGTGTTTCTGTCTCGACCATGCTACAAGGCCAAGCCATCCAGATACTTGTTTCTAGGTCTTCCCCTTGGTCTGTTCCCCTCGATCTTACCAGTTGTCACCAAGTTCTCCAAATCATTTCTTCTCATAACATGCCCAAAAAATTGTGACTGTCTACGTCTAATGTCTCTGATCAGTTTACGATCTTCATTTGTTTCTTGAAGGACTTGTTCATTGGTCTTTCTGGCTGTCCATGGTATTCTTTGCATTTTCCTCAGAAACCACATTTCTACAGCCATCAGATGTTTTTCAGCCTGGCTGCTCATTGTCCAAGCTTCACATCCATATAAAAGTACAGGTTCTATGTAGCATCTCAACACTCTTTTTCTCGTTTCAATTGACATCTTTTTATTGGTCAGTATGTTTTTCATCTAAAATTTGTCACGTGACGGTATTCTTTATGTCCACACAGGTGTTATTTGGGCATATCATCCATTGTCCAGAATCTATCCTCCCTGGCTCAATCAATGTCAGAGTTGTCATCACTTGTTGTGACTCCCACAACAAGCTAGCGAGTTCCTGTATGCTCCCAACAACGGGTTTCCACAACAAACCGCCAATCTTCTGTCGAGTGGTGACAATCACAGCCGTCATTTCGCTTGATGTCCGGAAACTCTCAATGACAGACGGACTGTTTTCTCCCAAGCTGAGTACTTCCGCTTAAATCCGACATGTTTATGAACTGTCAAAGTGGTGTATAGATTCATCTCACTCACTTCCAAATGTTCCCATTTTGTCGACCCCATGTAAACACGTGCAGCTGCAACTTTTAACCGTCCTGGAGATTTTGACATCCAATTTGTTTTTTCTGTTAGTTAAAATAGTTTTGGCTTTGCAGATAGGCCGGTTAATCAGAGAGTCTCTATAGTAATCAACTGGTTAAACGCGGTGTTTTATTTTTGTGACAGATGGGGTGGATCCGAAGAGAGTGGTTGCTGTCTCTGGAGCGGGCTCGGTTGGCAAATATTAGTTTCATCTTCGTGCCAGGGCATGCGTGAGTACAAGGATATTAGCGGGCTAACAAGCTCGCAGGTAAGGCTACTGTGGAGTGCGGACGCGCTATGGACCAGGCTGACATTCTGAATGCTCTACGAGAAGTAAGACTTCAGCGAGAACCAAGTGATGACTGTGAATCTACAACCATGGTCAGACTTCGAGAACAGCAACTTAAAAGAGGTGTGGCCAAACAAGAACACTGCGCAAGAATCCAAAAAAGATTGATAAACCAACACATAACTGGCGTCGTTAACCGCTACACGCTGCAGGATTTGCTGAGGAGGAGATTCGAGCACTTATGAACTGAATGGTTCGATGTGCAATGAGGATGATATGTCGACTAACTAACTAATTAACTGATCCACGACTCTTGTGATCGTGTGAGATGTCGAAACATGACCGCCCACCCTTATCGGCATGACACATAACGATGATGATTACTTGCATACTGTATCATAATTTCTATGTCTGTATCCAGCCGGTCATACTGTGAAAACACGATGCAGATACTTGTACTCTCAAACTTGTTTTTTTATGATTCTCCATTTATATTTACGTTATTATTTATTGTTGTCATAAAATGTCATAAACCATGTCTTTTGTAAGTTACATAACAGATCAGCCCGTCAGACTTGTCAGTCAGACTGGTGCAGAGTTATAATCACATTGAGCCGGGAGTGCAGGGAGTGGCCAGCAGGGGCCACGGAAGTGAAAATTCAGCAAATAATTCAGGATAATTCTCGCCCTGGAGACGTGATTATCTACACGGATGGCTGGTGTTGAGAGGTAGGAGACGTGCCTGGGGATTCTTAGCAAAAGCTAATGGTCGACGTTTGGTGCAGGAGAGCCTGGCATATGATAACACAACATCTAGCTTAAGATGGAAGTGGAGGCAGTCAGTGCTACTTTCCACTGGATGGAGAATACGATACACACACACACATCGTGATTGTAACTGACTCAGCAAGCATGCTGAGGAAGATGAGGACAGGCAAGCTTCGGGCAGAGTGGCTTGCTTCGCTTCGGAGGTCACGGGTGGCAAGCATCGTCTGGATCTTTTCTCCGGGGCATGCCGGTGTGCTGGGGAATGAACAGGCTGGCTCGGCAAAACTTGGTGGAGTATTGATGTATGACAAAACAGACGTGGTTGCGGCCTTGTGGGAGCACGTGTACACCTCGGAGGAGCAAATGGATCATCATAGTCTGGTAAGAATGAGGCAGCGAGGTGTGAAGAGGGGATCTGGCCGATGCTCGCCGCTCAGAGGAAAGGCGAGACGGACATATAATCAGATTGCTACTGGGACTATTAGTGTTGGAACTCTTCGCTGGCTGCTGATGATGGGGACGGAGCGCTTATGAGAATGTCCCGAATGTTGTGATGTCGGTTTCTAAATCAATCAATAAATTAATCAATCAATCAATCAATCAATCAGCCTGATTGTGAAAACTTATAGTTTCCAAAGATTCTAAGATATGTACATGCGATATTTACATGCATGCATCCAATGCAGCCGTCACTGTTGTGTAGGAGTTACGAACACACTTCGTAATCCCGCATAACGGGGGGGGGGGGGGGGGGAGAGAGATTTGGAAGCCTTTGGATGATTTTTATTAAATGGTGTGATTGCCGATCTTTCAAAAATCAAAAGCAAACTACTGGACGTAAACTTGCCAAAAATCAATTACAGACAATAATGCTGAGGTTAACTGCGATGTCCTGTAATGGATATGCAAGCTTTAGCATTGCATGTTCTGCTTGATACCTTCCACTTGATCACATCTGATTCCCCGAGGTGTATTGACTACACTTCGTCTAGTTACTGGGTGTGATGAGATGACTTATTCCATTTCAAATGTGGACATGAACATTGCTCAGACCAAACATATCTGACTACAACGGCATGTCAAGAGACAGCGACTTGTGTACATTCAACTTATCCTACAAAATGACACTGATGGAATATGTTTCCATGACAATAGCTCATATAGTATGTATTGACGCTCATTGTTTAGAGACATTTTTAGACCATGACTGGTAGAAGCCAGTTGAAGCTATATGCATGGGCAAATGCTATTAATTGCAATTATAAGACGTGTCACTACATATAATGTCACAAGTTATATGTGCTAAAAATTATGGAATGAAATATATGCAATGTATTCCTCATTATCTATGGCATTTAACGGCACAACACTGCAAGCGTGACTTATTAAATGTGGGGTAATTGTGTAGCCATTTAACGTTCTCAAATTGTAACAACATTAGGCACATCAAGGACCGTAACATTATTATTACACGGTGCATGTGATTGCACCTGCCAAAAATATGGGAAAAAACGAAAAACAGCGAAAGTACATAAGGTTAATATATTTGATATAATGCCCCTTTATTAAACGAATGCGATGTTAAATATTATTTTTGTATTAGATCATTTTGTCATCAAATATTTAAAACTTTCATTGTATGCATTACATTTAATTTTTTCCTCTAGAAAACTCTATTCCTTGTAAAAAAAAAAGTTAGCTATACTGAGATACACGATAGTTCACTTGCCATATATCCCCAAACATTACTACCCGACCGAAACAATCTTATCGCCCTTACAAATACATACCTATTGTGGTTGTTTCCCTTCATTGCATTAATTCACATATAATTTTTTTTTTCATATCCTATTTACAGGTCATTCCAGTCAACACCATAATTTTTCAGCTGTTGTAGATGTCTTGGCAAGGTATACGTTCAGTAGCTTGCCATTACTTACTGGAAAAAAAAACCATAAATACATAATTCAATCAAGACACTAAAGGAATATTCTTTGTGCTTTGAAGAGTACATCAATGCATATGATGAAGTGTATCATGATGACGTCATCCAAGCTGGAAATAAAATATATTTACTGGAACCAAGTAGCTGCACTTAAAATGTGAAATAAGATGAACATTACTGAATAGATAAAGTGAGAAATAAGATTAACATTCATTTTAACACACGAACTCTACTTACTCTCTCTCTCTCTCCCTCGCTATCTCTCTCTCTCTCTCTCTCTCTCTCTCTCTCTCTCTCTCTGTGAGTGTGTGTATGTGTGTGTGTGTGTGAGTGTGTGTGTGTATGCGTGTGGTGTATATGTGCGGATGTGTAATTGTATGTCCCTCTCCAGCAGTATGTCTTTGTCTGTATAGTTCTATGTCGCTACCTGTCAACATATTTATGGCTGTAAAGATCTGTCATCCTCTCCGTGGTGAAGTGATTCAGCCGGGGCTCCGACGGTCATGGGTTCGTTTCTGGACCCAATCATTCGTGATCTCCAAAATTCGTAGCGACAGTCACACAACAACTTTATTACATAACATGTGTGAACGAACACTTTTGAATAAAACATCACAATGAATGAACGCCAAAGCTTGGTTAAACAAACAACCTATATTGATTTTTATTTTTTTTTAATGGACATTGGGGAAAACTCTGCGAGCTGACTGTGGTATCATATACATTAAATGGGACGCAGAGGTGTTTCAAAGGCACCAGGGCCGGGTTATAAACTGGCCAAGACCTATTGACGCGTCCTCGTCGAGCGTCCTGGGCAACAGGTCCCTTCGGGGTCCTGGCTAAAGTCAGTAGGATCGCCGATTCCTCCGAAGTCGGAGAGTGTCTGCATGTACGGCGAGGAACCACCAGTCTGCACACCAATAAGCCAGACATGGGACAACGGATACTCACGCAAACCTCAGGTCCTGTATGACATCACACTGATGTTGGACAACAGGATGTCTTCATCCGACATACAGGACTTCGCGTTGGAGCTCAAGCCAACGAACACAAGCAAGCAAGCAAGCATATACATTAAATACAACATCATATTCATGCGAATAACACAATTCAGAAATAAAGAATAAATCCCCCCCCCCTTCCCCCAATAAAAAAGCCACATAACAGGAGCATAAGCAACCAACATTATGCCAAGAGACAAAATCATAACATCACTCTAAGACTAAACATTAGCAAATTAGTCCATTAAAACAGATCTCTCTCTCTTTCTCTCTCTCTCTCTGTCTCTCTCTCTCTCTCTCTCTATCTCTTCTCTCTCTCTCTCTCTCTCTCTCTCTCTCTCTCTCTCTCTCTGTCTCTCTCTCTCTCTGTGAGATGCGGGTAAATATATCTCTACCTCATAAATATCCGAAAAATAATCCGTTACATCTTTGAAAAAGGTAATGACACACCACACCCATACTACAGCAGTATAGCATCCATGTTCACTGCGATGTAGCATGAAATGATCCTCCTACACAATCTCCACTCTGAACATAATCCACTAAATCACAGCTGCTGATGAGCCGGGTCAGATATTCTCTTGCGTGGGGTATTCCGTCTGGTATAGAAATTACATATAATTATCCAGATTGATACATGTCCTTTATAACTAGGATTGGGTATATACCCTGTCCGCACATATCTGGGGGCAGGTAGGATATAACTTGCGAAGAAAGCTGAGAGTCCACACAGCAGTCAGAGTATCCACACTGCTATAGGCTTGTGAAACATAGACTATCGATCAGCCTCCTTTATAGGCCAGTTGAAGGTGAAAGCCGGCGGTTGGTCCATGAAGAGAGTATCACTCTTTATTCAGACGAAAACAGGAGAATCCGTGTGTCTTTGCAGACAGTGTAATAAGGAACGCCGTCCGGTAGCTCCCGGATATGGGGACCTGACATGTCAACTGTATTTAGTAATCCACTCCGTAAACACAGGCACTGGCACAATTATTCAGAGAGTGCGGCAGTAAACTATTGCACTCTCCCAACACAATCTGGTGCTAATCTGAGACCGGAAGACGCAGCTACAAAACAACACAATGTAACAAGGAAATGAGCAGGCTGACAGGCTTGCAGGTAAGGCTACTGTAGAGGACGGATTAGCCATGGACCAGGCTGCCATTCTAAATGCTCTACAAGAAGTAAGTTTTCGAGAACCGGGTAATGACTGTGCGTCTACAACCATGGTCAGACTGCGAGAACATCAAGTTAAAAGAGGTGTGTCCAAACAAGAACACTATACAGGAAGCCAAAGAAGATTAATAAACCAACACAGAACTGGTGTCGTGAGCCGCTACACGCTGCAGGATGTACTGAGGAGGGGATCCGACCACTTATGGACTGACTGATTTGATGTGCAATGAGGCGCACATACACACACGCGCACATACACACACGCTAACATACACACGCGCACATACACACGCGCACATACACACAAGCTCACATACACACACGCTCACATACACACTCGCTCACATACACACACGCACACACACACCACACTTACTCACTCACACACGCTCACATACACACACGCTCACATACACACACGCTCACATACACACACGCTCACATACACACACGCTCACATACACACACGCTCACATACACACACGCACACACACACCACACTTACTCACTCACACACGCTCACATACACACACGCTCACATACACACATGCTCACATACACACACGCACACACACACCACACTTACTCACTCACACACGCTCACATACACACACGCTCACATACACACGCGCACATACACACACGCTCACATACACACACGTGCATGCAGCTATTGCCCGCATTATAACCTCGCTGTTCCTCGTCTATGTCCCAACAGTAATGATTACTTCAGCTGGCTCAGTGGAACTTCCGTTTCTCCAACAAGCACGGATGCTTAAGTTGCTACATCCACAGACCTTCCCTACGGTAGCCATTACAGGGAGTAAATGAGACAGGCATAGCAAATGAAAAGGTAATAGTGTGTGTGTGTGTGTGTGTGTGTGAGAGAGAGAGAGAGAGAGAGAGAGAGAGAGAGAGAGAGAGTCAAGGATAGAAAAAGTAACAGAAAGAATGGTACACATATAGAGAGATACACAGATACATAGAATGGAAGAGATAGAGAGAGAGAGAGAGAGAGAGAGAGAGAGAGAGAGAGAGAGAGAGAGAGAGAGAGTCAAGGATAGAAAAAGTAACAGAAAGAATGGTACACATATAGAGAGATACACAGATACATAGAATGGAAGAGATAGAGAGAAAGAGAGAGAGAGAGAGAGAGAGAGAGAGAGAGAGAGAGAGAGAAAGAGAGAGAGAGAGAGAGAGAGAAGAGAGAGAAGAGAAGAGAAGAGAAACAATGAAAATCAGAAAAGCTTTCTCCTTCCAGTTGCTCTTCAAACAATAACAGCTCTCTCCGAAATCCTTTGATGATTCTGTGGAGATAACAGACGGTGTTATCTTGTCCCTGAAGTTTCAAATTCAATTCAATCATGTGGGATGTGATGTCGACTAAAAATGACAACTATAACAGAAAGGTAGGATCTGACAGCTGTTGATCCGCTCTATCATTTTTCAGTGAGGAAAACTATTTCTTTTCGGAACTTGTAAAAACAAAACAGGACTTTACCGCAGCTGAGCCACATCATTTGTGTGGTAAGGCGAGTCACATAATTCGGAATAAATTTATTCAAGAAAAGCCTGGAACTGACGATGATTGAGTGCATATCCCCGAATGAAGTTCACAACAGAAACGACTGGTTTCAGTACACAAAAAATATCTTTGCCAGTGTGCACTTGCTGATGTATGATGCAGTGACTGAAAAGAGCGCCGGAATTTGCAAATCCTCCAACTGAGTCCTGATCTGCCCCTTCAGACCCTTACTCACTCCAGCCATGTTATTTCCTCCATCAACTGTTACACCTCGAAGGTGATTCCACTGAAGGTTATAGTCTTGCAAACCATTTTTCACTTACACGAAAATGTCTTTTCCAATTGTTGTTTCATGCATGCTGCAAACAGATGCCATCTCTTCCGTTATCTGAAAGTCCCAATTTACATCACGAATGAACACGAGAAGTTGTGATGTACTTGAGAGATCAGTAGGACTTATCTAGCGCCAGAGAATACCACAACACGTTCCTAGTTTTCTCGCGCATCTGTAGCACTGTGTTCTATCCAAATTCCTCTGTTCCTCGCACAACTGAACTTCCCGAAAGGCTGATAGTTCCAAACAAATCGGCTTTCTCAGTACACCAGTCATCTGCTGCTTCCATCATACACTCTTTGATGAAGTTGCCATAAGTAAACGGATTTCCTCGTTCTGCCATCTTATGCACTATCTTGTAACTTGTAGAGATTCAATTTCAGTAAACTTTCTCGGGAAGAGATTCCTATTTGTTTCTAAACCACGTTTCATGGACTCACATTTCTCAGAGCGTAACTTTCCAGAAATCTTTTAATATATTGATAGATGTTTTGTTTCGTAGTGAAGCTGAAGATTGTACTCTTTCAAAACGGCAACACTTTCGCTCCATATTACGCAGCTGGCTTTCTGGTCATTTTGTTCCACACAGAAGTACTTTACTCCCCATTCTTTATTGAAAACTCGACATTCGGCGTTCACGTTTCTTTTCTTAGTAGCCATATTGAAGGGCGAAGTACACGGGAACTGAAAATGAAAAAGGCATTGAATTAGAAACATAATTCAAATCCTATTAAATCACAAGAAAGGAAGAGGACTAGGGGTCCCTGGTGAAGCTACGGCTCGCCAAAGGCACATATAACGTTTATAAGTATCTTCCGTAATAGAATATATTTCATAATAATGTTTGCAAAATATATAAATAGGCCGCAGAGTTATAAACAGCCTAGAACAGAGTTTTTCAACCGGTGTTTCGCGAGTGGCAGCATAGGGTTCTGCCGAAACAGACCGAAATCACCTAAACGCAACATTTATGCCAATAGATTTATTTCATAAAGTAGGACAGACACTGGAGCGAGAACTGAGGTGGTTCGACCCCCGCTCGTGACTTGCGGATACTGAGCCGGCCGCTCAGAAAGCAATGGCAAACTACTGAGCGTAATCTTGCCAAGAGATCAACAGACAGCTGAAAGATGCTGCTGTTGACAGCTAAGTCCTGTAAAAGGATACGCAAAACATTTTTTTTTAGGACAGACACTTGGGTCATCGCAAAGAGTTCATTGAGCAACGTAAACATGTGCGTAAGGATCTGCTCCAGAAGAAAAGTTGAAAAACACTGGCCTAGATACCAGTTCGAATAACACCTTGACCGGGGAATTCTTCTGAGCTGGAGATAATGTTTTCGTAATAACACGAGGCTTCTATGGCATTTTTGTGCTATGTTTGCTACTTTCTTGCCTCTATTCACACTTGTACTTCACTTATCTATCACTGTCAAAAACAAATCCTTTGTTACATATCTATAAAATGGATGACTGGCAAAAATAAGTAAATATTTATGGAGCATCGGACCTGTGTTGACAGTCGGGCGCATCTGGGGGAGGGAACGATATGCGTGTGTGTGTGTGTGTGTGTGTGTTGCCATGGAAACCATGGTAACGTCAAATCGTAGGCGGTGCTACAACGAGCCGGGGAAGGACTTGGGATGGCGCGAAATAAGCAAACATTACATTATACAAGATAATCTTGATACACTAATTTATAATTGAAAATAGTAAATTTAAGACATATAGCAGCCAGGAGGTCTCCACACTTGTGAAGATCTCCTATTATTCTAACCATAATATTTACATTTAAATTGTATCAAAACGACACGTGTTTCATATTTCATATCAATCAAGTTAGAGTACTGTCGGCGGGCCGGATGAAATGATGTCGTTGGCCGGATCCGGCCCGCGGGCCGTAGTTTGGTGACCCCTGGTCTACGTCTAATGTCTCTAATTAGTTTACGATCCTCATTTGTTTCTTGAAGGACTTGTTCATTGTTTTTTTTCTTTCTGTCCACGGTATTCTTTACTTTGGAAACCACATTTCAACAGCTATCAGATATTTTTCAGCTTGTCTGCTCATTGTCCACGCTTCACATCCATGCAAAGGTATAGGTTCTATGTAGCACTTCAACACTCTTTTTCTCGTTTCAATTGATATCTTTTTATTGGTCAGTATGTTTTTCATCTTGGAAAAGGCTACCTTCGCAATGGTAATTCTTGTTATAATTTCTTCAAGGCATCTCCCATATGATGTTATGACTGTTCCGAGATAACTGTACAGATTCATTTGTTTAAGAATGTGCTCATGTACTTCTATATTACATTGTGGTATTTCCTTCTTCACAGTGACGACCATAATCTGTGTCTTCTTAAAATTCAATTCTAACCTTAGCTGTTCACTGTGTGCAACGACCGCGTCTACTAAATGTTGCAGGTCGTATTCATTGTCTGCAATCAAGACTATCATCTGCATATCTAATGTTATTGATGTATCGTCCCACAATGTTATAAATTGTACAATTAAGTTAATTAGTTATAAATGTTATAGACGAGTTCTAAGAATAACTTGGATAAAATTATAGAACAAATGCAACCATATTTCAAGAGTTGAATATTGAAGAAAGTTGGTTATGATAGACTATAAAACAAAGAAAATTGAAATATTTTGGTCATTTAAAACGTCACGAAAGTTTGGAGAGAACAATAATGGAGTGGTATATGCGTGGGGAATGAGGAAGAGGAAGGCCAAAGAGAAGATGGGTGCAAGATGTGGCTGATGATCTAAAGATAGGTTTATCGGACGCGGGACATTTTGCTTATGATCGAAATGTTTTCCAGAAGGTTGTTATAGGCAGTGTTGCCATTTTAGTGCTTTTCGCATTAAATTTAGTGCTTTTTAAAGTCATTTAGTGCAAACATTTTGCTTTTAGCGCGGCCGCTCGAATTTGGTGCTTCAAAGATTTTGTTGGTGCTTTTTGGTGCTTTTTTGGGGTGGGTAAAAATTACTTTACAAATCATTTTGGAAACAGAAAAAAGCCGAATTAGAACTGAAGCGAGGGAGTAAAACAGTCTTAGTACGTTACCGCGCAATATTTAACTAATTTAACTCCCTTTAATACGATTTAGCTGAAAGCGAACGCCATCTTGCAGACAAGTCCAAACGTCAATACATAAGCTTGTAATCGAGTTCATAATTTTGTGGTGTCTACATTATCTTTTCATTTAAGCTTATTTGTGTTTCACCATGAGCAAGAAATATTGTCAACATTTCAGAGAACAGTGGCTCAGTGACACGAGATTTCAAAAATGGTTGTTAAAAGTAGAAGGGGATAATACTAAGTGTTTTTTGCAAATATTGCAAATGTTCAGTTGCAGCGAGGTTAAATTACATTGAGAGGCGCAAGAATACAACGAAACATCAGAAAGCCGAACAACAATTCAGTACACAAATTCAAACAACAATTGCATTTGACAAACTGAAAGATGATGTCAAAGAAACAGAAGGATGCATGTCTTTGTTCATAGCTGGCCATTGTTCGCTTCGCGTTGTTGACCATTTAAGTGAACTCTGCAAGGTACACTTTGGTGATAGCAAAGGTTGCGAGAACTTTAAGCTTAGGAGAACTAAGTGCAGAGCAGTTATTTCAAATGTATTTGCACCCTATTTCACAACAGACTTGACAGCTGATATTGGCAAAAGCAAATACAGCTTATTGATTGATGAGAGCAATGACATTTCTGAAACTAAGCTACTTGGAGTAGCTATTAGTTACTATTCAGAGTCTAAGTAAGTAACCACAAACTGCTTTCTTACTTAGATTTAGTTGAACAGGGTAACTGCAACGCACAGGCAATATGCAATGCGTTAAAAGATTCTTTAAACAAGAATGGGCTTGAGTTGCAAAGACTAGTTGCACTCGGCACTGACAATGCGTCTGTCATGACAGGTGTAAACAATGGAGTATATACAAAATTAAAATCCGAAGTTCCTCATCTGGTACTAATTAGGTGTGTATGCCATTCCCTTTAGCTGACAGTGTCACAGGCTGCAGCTGCTTGTCTGCCCAGGAACATAGAGTTCATGATTAGAGAAACATATAACTGGTTTTCTCACTCAAGTCTTCGTCAAGCAAAGTACAGGGAGCTTTTTGCTTCAATAAATGATGAACAACATCCGCTGACGATTGTTCAATTAAGCCAGACACGATGGATATCCATTCAATCTGCCATTGTCAGAATATTGCTGCAGTGGGTCGAGCTCAGAACTCATTTTGATGTAGCAAGACTCAACGAGCGCTGTTATACAGCATAACTTCTACATTCTATGTTTAGCGACATGAAAAACTATGTGTATCTCATATTTCTCAAGCATATTCTCGGAGAAGTTCAAAGTGTGAATAAGAAATTCGAAGCAGATATACAGGATCCAACAAAACTACTCAGCGATCTTGTCCAGCTCATTGATTCTATCAGTTCAAAGATTGCTACTCCTGGGAAAACAATAACAGAAAGTGATGCTATTCAAGATGATTTAGATCCTAATCCCAATCTAGGTTATGAGTTTGAGAAAGAAATTGC
Source organism: Cepaea hortensis (assembly GCA_963921405.1). Lineage (NCBI taxonomy): Eukaryota > Metazoa > Mollusca > Gastropoda > Stylommatophora > Helicidae > Cepaea > Cepaea hortensis. The sequence goes on along the minus strand of CAWUFQ010000009.1, from coordinate 888,033 downwards.
AGACTGTAAGTTTCCCCATAAGAAAGAAATTCGTGGAAGGTGCATCCAGTTTTTAATAGAGTTATTGACACAGCTGCGTTTACGTACACCTGATAACGTTCGAGTGTTGCAGTCCATGTCATGTCTTAGTGGAAGTGAATGTCTACAGCCAATGAAGCCCTGTATATTGAATTTTGCTAAAATGTTTGAAGAAGATGCAGTACTCTCACCCGCATCGATTTCCAGTGGAGAAAACTTCATCATATGCAGTGGACACAGATCTCTGACACACTTGGACTGTGGGCAGATATAGCCTCAAACAGGGATGCCACCGGTGAAAATCCTTTCCAAGATCTTACAGATTTAACTTTTACTTGCTCATTTTACCTCATTCTAATGCGGACGTGGAGCGTATTTTCAGTCAGATGGGAGTTATAAAATCAAAATTGCAGAACAGACTGAGCATCAAGAGTTTGACAGCTGTTTTGACTATTATATATGGAATGAAAAGATATGGCAAATGCTGTCATGATTATAAACTACCTATGGATATTCTGCGAAAAATTGGATCACAGGAGGCATATACATGTTTCTTTCATTCATTCTCCTCATCCTCATCATCGCAGGAGCAAACACAGCAGGAAATAGCTACAGAAACTGAAGAGGGGTTGTTTGACTGGAATTTGGCAGATCTGGAATAAACTACATTCTAATATTCAGTGATAATAATAAATTATAATGTGCTACTTTTAACATTTTGAATGAATACCACCAGTGCTTGTTTTAGAGATTTCCAAAACAAAATAGTATAGCAATTTGGTGCTTGTTTGGCTCGAAAGTAGTTCTGATTGGGATTTGGCGGATCTGGAATAAACTTCACTGTAATATGAAGTGATAATAATAAATTATACTGTGCTACCTTGTTACATTTGTAATAAAAATAGTTGGTGCTTTTTTTTTTGGTGCTTCCTAAAAATTGTTGGTGCTTTTTAGTGCTTTTTGGGTCGATTTTGGTGCTTTGTCATCAAAGGGAGACGGCAACATAGGTTATAGGACCGAGGTTCTGCAAAGGCATGCTATTGAATGAATGGATGGATGGATGAATGGATGGATGGATGAATGAATGAATGAATGAATGAATGAATGAATGAATGAATGAATATATTTGAAAAATAGAAACATATATTCGCGAAGACATGTAATCAAAGGAAACAACCACAATCGTTATGTATTTATAAGGGCGGTAAGTTTTTCTTTGGTCGGGTCATACAGTTTGAAGGATCTTTGGTTAAGTGAAATATCGTGTATCTAAGTTTAAATAATTGCCTACAAGCAACAAAAGGTTCTCGATATAACACAATAAGCGTAATGCATACTATGAATTATATTCAATATTTGACAACAATGTTATTTGACATGAAAGATAATATATCACTACAACATTCGTTTACTTAGCGGGTTCTATATCAAGTATTATTATACGTTTAATTACGGTGAGTGATTGGGTTGTCCTATATATAGTTTTGGCTGGTGCATTTACATGCACCTTGTTATAATACTGATATGATCATTGATGCTTCTAATGTTGGTACAATTTGAGCACGTTGTGCGCTCCAAAATCGCCCCAAATTTATTAATTCCTGTTTGCTGTGTTTTGCCGTTATGTGTCACAGATAATGAGAAATACATTATTTATACTTCATTCCTTATATCTTACCACAAATAACGTGTGGCGTTATGTGTTATGACATGTGGTATAAATTTACCTTATACCAAGAGCTCATGCATACAGCTTCAAATGGCTCCTACCAATCATGATGTAAACGTGTCTCTAAAACACGAGCTTCAGCACGTACGAAATGAGTTATTGACATGGAAACATAGATCCCATCAGAAAAAATTAAGATAAGGTGGATGTACGAAACACTCTGTAGCTTGACATGACAATGTAGTCAGATATGTTTAGTCTTAGTAATGTCCGTGTCAAGTGTTAAATGAAATAAATCATCTTCATCACACTCCTTAACTAATCGATGTGTAGTCAACACAGACGGAGGAGTTCTTTAAAAAACATTATAGATTCGTTTTTTCTGGTGATTAGTTTCCATATCTTTGATTATATTGCTCATATATTCTCGCTTCTGCTGGCGAACTATTTTTGTAGCCTCTTTACATTCAGTTCTATATTGCTCTTCATTTTGGATGTTGTTGATGTCATTTAGCCATAACTGTCTGGCATTCTATTTTTCCTAATGACTGCTTCTTCACATTTTTTATTGAACCATTTGTTCTTTCTATGCGTGGTTAACAAACCGATACATTCTTCTGCGGTAGTTTGAATTGTAGTCTTGATATTCAACCGAGTTTGGTCAACGCTTGCCTCCAACGGGTTTTGTAGAATTTCAAGTTTACATTTTATTTCATCTGCAAATTTCTCTTTGACTAATTTCTTATAGTTTTTCTCTGTTATATGTTGGGTGTAATCTTTGTAGTTTAGCATAGAAAGCTCTCTTAATATATATATATATATATATATATATATATATATATATATATATATATATATATATATATATATATATATATATATATATGTGCACCCCCCCTCCCCAACAGCTGTACATTTGACAATGCGGCCCTCCGCACAAAAAGTTTGCTCACCCCTGTTCTAGGCTATTACGTTTTTATTAGAACGACAGTATGGCAAGAATAGCAGCACTGCATCATAAACAACATCAACAATCAGCTTAATGTTTGACAGCTACATGACCATGTATCTAGTATCCGTCAGTCTCAAGTGAATTATACAGAAATTGTGTTAATTTAATCTGCGGTGTCTCAAGCAGGGTGAAACTAAGGGCATAAATCTAATTGATCCAGCTTTAGAAAATTGCTAGCAGCTTACTCATCTTGTTTAGAATACAGCATGCGATGAAGGTTCTCAAGATGACTGGCATGGACAGACACACACGGCCTTCTTTCCTAATTACATAAGCTGCTCGTGACCTCAAGGGTGAGGACATGTTCGTCAGTTTTGCTCCGGCGTTTAGTGCG